>APFE030820688.1:116424-165394 GCA_000404065.3 Pinus taeda | reverse complement strand
TCTGTACATCTAACCTCTTTCATATTTCTACCTAACCTTTTTCCTTCTTTTCTCCATACAATAGCCCTGATGATGAGTCTGGGTTTAGACTCGAAACGTCGACCATATAAAAATGAACACTGTGGAAAATCCGAACTCTTCTCAAAAACCACACCACAGTAATCTTCAATCCAAAACATTATTGAAGAAAGATGCATTTTCATGGACTCCAGAAGCAACAAAGGCCTTCGAACATCTTAAAGAGGAAATGTGCCAAGCACCGGCCTTAGCTACACCGGACTTCACAAAAACCTTTATTGTGGAATGGATGCTTCAGGAAATGGAATTGGTGCTATTCTAATGCAAGATGAAAGACCAATTGCTTTTGAAAGTCATCCAATCAAGGGAAAGTTTTTACACAAAGCTATTTATGAGAAGGAAATGTTGGCAATACTCCATGCACTTAAGAAATGGCGACCCTACCTAATGGGAAGACACTTCAAGGTAAAAACGGATCATGATAGCCTTAAATACTTTTTAGAACAAAGATTATCCTCTGAAGAGCAACAAAAGTGGGTCACAAAGATGTTGGGTTATGACTTTGAAATCATCTACAACAAAGGGAAGCAAAATGTGGTGGCAGATGCACTCTCAAGAAAGGATGAGGATGTGGAAGCATTGTTGTGTGCCATTTCTATTATCCAACCAGATTGGATAAATGAAGCAAGGGAGGAATGGAAGAATGATGAAGAAGTGTGGGCACTTATTCGAAAGTTACAACAACATTTCAGTACATCTAATACATTTAGCTGACAAAATGCTTCGTTATGGTACAAAGATTGCTTATACCTCTGTAAGAATTCCCAACTCAAACAAACGATTCTTATGGAATTGCACACTTGTCCCTTAGGAGGGCACTCAGGATTTTAAAAAACTTACCACAGGATTAAGAAGGAATTTTTTTGGGACGGCCTTAAATCAGATATTCAAAAGTTTGTGGCGGAATGTTTGGTTTGCCAACAAAATAAAGTTGAAACAATTAAGACACCGGGTCTATTACAACCTTTATCCATTCCAAGCCAACGTTGGGAGGAGGTTTCAATGGATTTATCACAGGTTTACCCCAGTCTGAGGGAAAGAGTGTCATCATGGTGGCAGTTGACAGACTTACCAAGTATGCACACTTTTGTGCATTATCACATCCATTTAAAGCTAGTACAGTTTCCACGACATTTATGGAAACAATTCAAAAGCTACACGGAAATCCAAAGATTATTGTAAGTGACAGAGATCCCATTTTCACTGGAAATTTTTGGACAGAATTATTTTCTTGTCTTGGTACTCAGTTAGCTCATAGCTCATCTTATCATCCTCAATCTGATGGGGCAAACTGAGATAGTAAACAAATTTTTGGAAGGATATCTTCGTTGCTTTGTATCTGATAAACAGACACAATGGGTCAATGGTTGCCTCTGGCTGAATGGTGGTATAACACTTCCTTCCATACAACAACAAAAATGACCCCATTTATGGCACTTTATGGGTATCAGCCACCATCCATCACATCATATTTAAGAGAAAATTCTAAGGTTCAAGCAGTGGAACATCACATCAAACATCAACAACAACTCCTCCAACTCTTAAAGGATAACCTCGTGTTGGCACAGAATATAATGAAACAACAGGCAGATCAACATCGCAGCGAAAGAAGTTTTGTTGTAGGTGATTGGGTATTTCTACGGCTACAACCATATAAGCAAATGTCCCTCAAGCAAGCTAAGAAGGATAATAAATTATCACCAAAGTATTATGGTCCGTACAAGGTGTTGCAAAAGATTGGTACTATGGCATACAAATTGGAGCTTCCTGCAGCTTCTCGATTGCACCCAGTTTTCCATGTTTCATGTTTAAAGAAGGTTATAGGCGACAAGCTCCCAGTTCAAACAATATGGCCAGAACTTGACGAGGAAGGAAAAATTATATTGGAACCGGAAGCAGTCACAGAAACAAGAACTCGACAGCTACGAAATCGTTCATTTGGAGTGATCTTATCAAAGTGGAAAGAACTTATCTGCTGAAGATTCCACATAGGAAGGATGAGAATTTTTATACAGAAGTATCCAGAACCTACTCAATAGCGTTGAGGACAACACTTTTTATGAAGGAGAGGGGCATGTTGGGTCCCTATAATACAAGTGATTCCGCCATTACTATTGTAGTTTGTACCCCTTATTAATATTGTTGTGCCCCTATTATCCCCATATTGTTATTACTGTGCCCCATAGAATCCCTCTATTTTTATTTTTGTGGCTTAATATTATTATTGTTAGGTCGGCTGGGTTATATTGTGACTCCTTAGACTCCTATATATAGAAAGGAGGTTTTGTCATTTTTATCATCCAAGAATTGTTCATTTATGTAATGTAAAGGAGGTTGCCCCCTCAAAGAGGCTGAATTCTAAGGCGTTGATCTATCTTTTCTATCTTTTCTTGAGCTGGTTTCATAACAGTTTGTCCCTTCAGAGAAGTATGTTATATATAGCTCTGACATACTTGTTAAGGTTTTCCCCGTCACCTTACTCTACTTGATTAAGCTAACAAAAGTTACTCCAAAAACCAATTAGAGTAGGCGGTACTATTTAAAAGTGAAAGCATTGTGTTTTCACCGAGACTCACTCTGAAAAGGACATATTTTCCATCAGGGTATTATGGACTAAAACAACAAGCTCTTCATAAAGATACATAATAGATACATAACCAAATGTTGATAGGTGTGCAAGTCCTCTTATATTTTCTAGGTTTGTCTAAAAAGCCAAACATGGTTTCATGGGAAGCTAATGTATGGGTGCAAACAAGAAAACTAACAAGAAAGCAAAGGGCAGAAGTAAAGCGAAGGAAAAACAAGCATGCAAAGAAAAACATGCAAGCAAAACAAAGCAAACAAGAAAGCAAAGCAATGCAAGAAAGAAAACACTACTCCTACTCCTACGCTAAACAATGCATGGGCACGCTCATGTAAAGTGATATTTCCAATGTGGCCATCGGCACATTGGTCAGAGTATGTTGGTGAAGGCATGGTAGACAAGCCCTCTCTAAGCAATTCCTTTCCAAAATCTTGGCTCCCAAAATCCTGGTCTATGAGCTATGAGGTTCTATATATAGCAAAGGGTAGGGTGACCCTTGACATTCTCCTTTGACTCTCGGAATACCCTCATGACTCTTCAACTTCATTACATATAACTCTTTACATTACACAATGATTGTTTTCATTCCAGTAATGACACTTAGAATTTCACTTTACATTACATTTTATTACAACAGATACAACTCATAGTAGTGAGGTGGCCGAGACCACTCATGACACAACCCGAAATGACACTATTGACATGTACTGGCTGATTGTGGTGTTCATGTGAAGCTACTCTACTATTGAGTGATAGATGTGCTTTTGGACATGCTTTGTCTTCACCTTCACATAGCTTTGTGTTGTAGGCTCTCCAATGGTCTTGGTTTATGCAAGATGGTTTCATGCATGTACTCCTTTCACTTGATGCTCAATGTCCTCTGTACATCCATCCAACTGCAAGCAACCCTTCTAGCATGCACTCCTTCATCCCATTCATCTTATCATCATGTTCCATCGATGTACCTATTCCTACAATTCACTCATGACGAGACGACATCAAATCCGAAAATATCCTACTCTAGCATGATGCATTGTTTTCCATGTTTGAATCCAAGTGACTAGGAAGGAGGACAGGACACTAAAACTGTACATCGATTATTATGAGGCAAAATTGGGTAGTGACAGTCACCAGTGTCGGTTGCGAGACAAGACCTTGAAAGGGAAAAGTTCTATGCAGCTTTAGGAGGAAGGAAAGAGCAGGGCTACAAAGGGACTATTGGGCAATTCTGCGTAGTTTCCAGGGGGACAACAGATTAAGCTTGATGGGCATTTCTATGCAATTTCTGAAGAGAATATAGAACAAGCTTGTAGAGCGGTTGTTGGTCAGATCTACACAGTTCCTCGGAGGAAGACAAGGCAGAGTGCAGGGGAACTGAAATGTAGTTTTCAAGAGGAATACAAGGTAGGTCATAGGGAGACTAGCTTGGAATTCTGTGCAGTTTCCTAAGGCAGTGGAGAGCAAGCTAGCAAAGGACCTGCCGGATAGGACTGCGGAATTTCTGGAGATAATAAAGAGAAAGGAAGCACAGGCATTGCTAATCATTTATGTGCAGTTTTTGAAGGTAGTGTGGGGCAGGCAACAAGGGGATCATCTGGGATGTCTACGCAGTTTTGGAGAGTAGTGCAGCCCCGGGTCTCACTCCAATGCAAGTTTCTAACAGTCCAAAGGGAGGATTGATAACTTATATTGCGAGAAGCATGGTTTGGATCAGGCTTGAAGGAATCTTCTACATAGTTCTGGGAGGCACAGAGGCTGCTCACTTCCTAGATTGTGTAGTGTAGCTAACCCGGAGGGCAGCCTCAAGCATTGTGCAGTTTTTGGCAACAGTGCAGGGTCACTAAGGGTTGAGACTGCACAATGAAACTTAGTTGAGGTCTAGCTGAAGGAGGTTTTCTGAGCATACTTTCAAGAAAATGGTTGTGTTGAAATCAAGTGAATCTGTTTAGCCTGACAATGTGATCATACACTCAGCATATTTTGATGACAAGACAACACAGACCAACAAGGTAAAACATGTGCTCAGTAAGACTATCTTAAAGCTAAGAGCGATAAGTGTGACACTTGAGATAGACCTTCGAACGATCGTGACGACACTTGCATGAATGTGCTTACAACTTTGTGTGTGAGTGTGTCCGATGTTCACAAAGTAAAAATAACTCATGCACGCAAAGATAAACCTTCAAAATCACCAAAACAAAAGACGACCGTTGGTCCAGCAAGCGACGAGGAGCAAGACACAAAGGAAACGCATGGAATGACTTTCATGCATGTCATTGGAGACATAATGATATCAGTACTTCAAGCTACACTGAGAGATGTATTTTAAAAGATGAGCTTTTCTTACCATACTTACCCTCCAAAGGGTTATGCATTCAACGAATTTTTCATGCGGTCTCAATCTTCTATCATAACCTAGGTTCCTTGCTAGGATAACTCTACGTAGTTTCTGGATTTAAGGCAGAATTGACAGCTGAGGACAACATTGTGCAGTTCATAAATGTAAGACACTGCTATGGGATGGGGTCCTGATAGGAAACCTCTGCGCAGTTTCAGGTTGCAAGACAGAATGGGAAGTTAGGGACAACATTATGCAGTTTTTGAATGCAGAACATTGTTGCAAGATGGGGTCCTAGGAGGACACCTCTATGCAATTTCTAGATGTAAGGAAGACTATGTAGCTGAGGGAAAATACTACATAGTTTCCAGAGACTGTGGGTTCCGACTGAGGGAAGGACACTGGAGGAAACCACTGTGGAATTTTGGATGCAAAGGGAGGCTAGGGTCTCTGCACATTTCATAGTTCCAACATGCAAGGGAAAAAGGTTTAGGGTTGCAAAAGCGAAGTGTACAATTCTGGAAAGCTGGATGAGGCTAGGATGCTCGGGAAACTCCATAATCAAGCTAAGTGTCGGATCAGTGGAATTGATGTGAAAAATTATATAACCTTTATTGTGCTCACACTTGAACACTTAATGATGCAACATAGACCATCTAGAACATATAAAACATACTTTTCTTGATGCAACAACCTTCGTGATAAGAGTGTGTGAAGTGAGTGTGAAACGTGTCTATGTAATGAGAACAACCCATATGCACAAATATTTCCCCTTGAAGTATAACAAGCATCCCTTTTCATGACAAACGATAATTCCCATCCCCAAAGATGACACCTGCTTCATAAAGATGAAAATGTGAACAACTCTTAAGATCAAGGAGGGGGGCTTAACATCATCAACTTACCAATAAGTAACCAAGGAACGATCAATAGCAGGATCTGCAGTAGGCTCTCAAAATTGCATGTTAGCCAACATTTTGGAGGGTGGTTGTACCTACTACAACATAAGGATACTCATTAGATAAAAGCAATGGAAGAAGAGATGCATCAAATTTAAAAAATGGAACATGCGAGCTAGTGCCTCATACCAAGGAAAATAATTTCGTAGGAACGAAGTATGTGTTTAATAATAAGATGAATGAAGAAGGACAAATCATCAAAAACAAGGCAAGGTTAGTATGCAAGGGGTTCTCTCAAATTGAAAGAATTGAATTTGGAAAAACCTTCACTCTTATCACCTGCTTGGATGCTATAAGGATACTTTTGGCATTTTATTATCTAGAGGGTTTAAATTTTATCAAATGGATGTAAAATCAAAATTTATAAATGATGACCTAAAGGAAGAAGTATACATGGAACAACGAGAAGGGTTAAACTTAGTAGAACGAAAATACTTTGTTTGCGAATTGAAGAAGCCCTGTATGGATTAAAGCAATCTCCAAGACCCTTCTATTCTAAACTTGATCAATACGTTCAACAACATGGCCTCAAGAAAGCAATTGCAAGAAGCAATCTTTATATAAATATGGAAAAATAGAATCTACCAATCACACTAGCATATGTGGATGATCTGAGTCTTGGGAGAAACAAATGATGAAATGAGTCATAAACTTTCCCAAGACATGTCAAAAGAATTTGAAATTTCAATGATTTGTGAGTTGTCTTACTTTCTTGGACTTCAAGTAACTCAAGCCAAATCAAGTATGTTCATGTCATAAGAAAAGTATCTCAAAGATATGCTTAAGCAATTTGGGAAGTGAGCATACCTATGATTACAGGTTGCAAGTTGAGTATGGATGATAAATATCCTATGGTGGATGCTACTCTTTATAGATCAATGATTGGATCTCTCTTATATATGATAGCTTTGTGACTAGCCATAATGCAAATAGTAGGAATGGTGGCAAGATTCCAATCAACCCCTAAGGAATCAAATATACCGGTTGTAAAGAGCATCCTCATATACTTGAAAGGAAATCTTGATTTTGGATTATGGTACCCTAAGACTAAAAATCATACCTTGAAAAATATAGGGATACAGATTAGGAAATAAGCATTGATGATCAAAAGAGTGCTAGTGGGAATCCATTCTTTTTCGGAGATTGTCTTGTGTCTTGGCTTAGCAAGAAAAAATTATATATATTTCTATCTACAACTCAAGTTGAGTACATAGTTGTTACAGATTGTTGTACACAAATTATGTGGATGAATGAAGCCTTGAAGGATTTCAACATAGAAATAAATTAGCCTATCATCAACTACTATGACAACACCAATGTAATTAGCCTCTCAAAGGATCCAGTCATGCATTCGAAGAAAAAAACTATCCCAATGAAGTATCACTTTCTTCAAGAATAGGGTGTAGAATAGAACATCAAAATGGATTACATCTATAACAACCTTAGTGAAAATTCCATGTAATAAAAATTAAGAAACAATAACCACATTTGATGGGACACTTATTCCAAGTTAAATGTTGCACACGACATCCTAAGGGATGGTCATTTGGTTGTTTATGGCTAAGGAAATTGGAAAAGGCAAAGGCTAAGGCTTTACAAAGGAAAAATGGCATTTTTGGCACTATTATTTATGAAAATAATGGAAATTAGGAGAATAAAGAGGTGAAAGGTCGCAGGTTGAATTTGAGGAGGAAAATAATGGAAAATGAAGAAAAATAGAGGCCTCATTCATAAAAATACTTCCGAGGATCAGTTGGTAACATTTTTTCAGTTGAGTTTTGAAGCTCTCTCTCTCTCTCTCTCTCTCTCTCTCTCTCTTGAACACTTAGAGTTTCTTCAAGAACTTTGGCATTAGAGTAAGAAAGGAAAAGATGGCAAGAGGAAACAAAGATCAACCAGGGAAATGCAGGATCAAACAACTACAACAAGCTTCATTGCAAGTATTAACTTGCATGTGTATTTTCCTTGCTAGATTTGGCATGCATGGCATTGCATGTGGATCTTTTCTATCATGGAATTGGTTTTTCCAAGTGTAACAGTATTTTTATACTAGCCTTGCCATTTCCAAATAGTCATGGTGTGATGGGAATCTCATGTTTTGGTTGAGCTGGATTGTTGGATGGATTCGAAGTTGAGTGGGTTGAATCTCCGAATGATAAAGAACATGCTTTAGTGGTCCCTAAACCGAACTGTGGATCATGGTAAAGCCACTGACCTAGTGACCCCTAAGCTACACTGTGGGTTGTGGTAAAGCCAGGATTGTGTTACCTCAGTGAGCCTGAGAATCCTTGCTAGTGCATGGGAAGATATACAGTAAACCCAAGAGGTGGTTTTCTCTCTGTTGGGCCTGGTAATCCTGGGTTTGGGATATGTGGTAAACCCTGAAGAGTGGGTCTCGGTTTACGGCCTAGTTATTCGGTTTAGGATTTTGGTAAATCCTAAGAGACTAGGAGACAGGAAAATTCCTCATGGTGTAGGTGGAGAAATCCGGTGAAATCCATGCTTGTTTCGCCTAGTGATCGGGTGGAGATCACGGTAAAGCCTATTATGATGTGTTCATTGTGTTGGCATAGTGATCTAGGATGGATTATAGTAAAGCCTAGTTCCTATTGATGAGGATGAGATGGTTTAGCCTCGGTGTGCCCTAGTTGGTTCTTTTGGTTGAGTCCCACATTCATGCTTGGAATATGGCATGGGGGCGAATGGCTAAAGAGAGATTTGACTCAGCCATTCTATGGTTAGGTGGAACGTAGTAGTCCCATCTCCAGTTGGTTTAGTGCATCCAATAATGAGAAATTCATTCCCTTGATTTCCATGCGCAAATGTATTGATGTATATGTGGATTTTGATGGCTGATATGTTTATGGTATTTTTGTTCCTATTATGTTGGCGATATGAATATTTTATGATAGCAACTGTGTATGGCTCTAATAATTCTTTTACTTGTAAATGAATAGATAGTGTATCTATGGCCTAATAGATGATAATGAAACAAATGACAGGAGGAAACAATGGTTCATATAAATTCTCAGATAAGTATGAGATCCCTACACTTAATTCTGTTGTTTACACCTGTAGGATACATGTTGATGATATGTTTGATGAAATGTCTGGCATGGATAGTAAGGGTCACTACAAGAAAAAAGGTCATTAGTGATGGTCATGCCCATGACAGACCTTTAAGGCTCGTCACCAATGTGACATATGGGGACGGTCTTTAAAAAATCATTGTTGTAAGTGTATATAGTGATGGTCCTTTAAAGTTTGTCACCAAAGCCATTTTCAATGAAGTTTTGGTGAGGGTCGTTAAAGGCTCGTCACTAATTCTCTCTTTGGTGACACTTTTGGTGAGGGTCGTTAAATGCCCATCACTAATTCTCTCTTTGGTGACGCTTCTAGTGATGATATTTTATTGACCATCACCAATGATCTTTTTGGTTACTTTTGGTGATGGTCAATAGATGTTCGTCATCATTGATCATTCCAATGAGTTTTTTGTGACACTTCATGCCTATGACAAACCTTTAAGGTCCGTCACCAATGTCGCATATGGTGAGGGTCTTTAAAAGATCGTTGTTGTAAGTGTATATAGTGATGGTCCTTCCAGGTTTGTCACCAAATCCATTTTCAATGACACTTTTGGTGAGGGTCGTTAAAGGCTCGTCACTAATTTTCTCTTTGGTGACACTTTTGGTGAGAGTCGTTAAAGGCCCATCACTAATTCTCTTTTTGGTGACACTTCTAGTGATGACATTTTATTGAACCTCACCAATGCTCTTTTTGGTTACTTTTGGTGACGGTCAAAAAATGTTCGTCGTCATTGATCATTCCAATGAGTTTTTGATGAAGCTATGTACTTGTTACTATATTTTTTGTTAAAAGATAACGATTTAAGACCATTGTTGTGGAGTATTTTTTTATTATGTGTCCAAGGTCATAGTGGTTATAATAGTCAGTCAATTTGTTAAGAAAATTAGTGTGTATCATTTCCCTCAAGTCATAAGAATATAGTTTTCCTATGATTCAACACATGATTCATCTCTATTAGGTTTATTATCTAGCAAATTTCCTTTAAATAAAATTCCACTAGTGTGTGTAGGAACTATATTATTTAATACATAATCAAGCTCTATCAATTCTATTAATGAGAGAGACCTAGCACTCCTCAACACTAATGGAACACCTTAACAAGCTTTGGAATAGTACACTAACATTCCTTGGCACCTCGCATGTCTTGGAATATCTTTGTACCTAGAACATCTTGCCATGAGTAGGATGCCCAAGCACATGTTGGCATGCCCTAGCATAGCATAGAACTCCCCTATCATGTGTTGGCATGCCCTGAAACACCTTGGCAAAATATTGCATTGAAAAACATTAGAACTTGCCACGCATTGGCACTTGGCATGTATTGGAACATATTATAAGTGTCCCTAGCATGCCCCTTTTGAAAAAAGATAAAGTCCAGACGTATTAACCCTCTTATGTGTTCATTTCCTTGAATTTTAGCTTGTTTATTCCTTTTGTTGCCTTGAAACTCCTTGACGCATATTGGCATACTATGGGGACCATGCACATCCTAACATGTCTTAGCACCCGGAATGCCTTAGCACTATTTGGCACATGCTAGCACACCCCGAAAATACCTAGCACACTCTAGAACTTCTTGAAATTCCCTTATATTACCTGGCATGCCTTACCCGTGCTTAGCATACCTTGTCATTCCGTCCTTGGCATGACAACTAACACTCACTGACACTCCCCAATGCACCCTTATATTCATTCATTTCCATGCATTTTGACCTAGTGCTCCCTCGTGTTGTACTAGTACTCCCTAACACTCCTCAGCATGCATTGGCACTCTCTAGCACACCTTAACACTCTTTGATATGCTCTTCCACTTCATAGCATGCATCACATTCCCTGATTCACATTGGCACCTAGCACGTATTGGCACCTGACAAGTATTAGCATGTTTGGCATGCGTTGAGATGACTTGGTATGATTTGGCATGGTTTAATATTAAATTTATTTGAGATCAATTATTGGAAACTAGATGAGAAGAAACGAAGGAAGATTTGGCACTTAGAATGCATTAACACTTATCACTTGGTACCCATTGGCACCTAGTGTTGGTTTTCCTAGCATGACCCTCATGGAAAAGGTAAATTGATGACTTATTAACCCTATTATGTGCTCATTTACTTGTAGTTTAACTTGTTCCTCCCTTTTGTTCCACTGACAGTCCCTGGCATGCATTGTCACACTCTTGTACATCTTGGCCTGCCTTCGCACTTGGCATGTCTTATCTTGTTTGACATGTCTTCATACTATCTAGCACATGTCAACATGCCCTAGCATTCCCTAACACACCTTGGCAGTTATTACCTTACAACTAGCATTACATTTTTCCATCACTTCGGAACATTACATTCACTAGAACACCTTGGCACTCCCTAGTTTTCATTCCCTCTGTTATCCTCCACAATGTCCCAGGCTAATGAGGAGATCAACGGAGGTAATCACAGACCAAGATTTTAGTTTGGTAGCTAGTCCTACCAAACCAGAGAGGGATCTCTCTATGAAATCACAACAAAGAGATGACTGGAATGTAAAGGATTTTAGGCTAGATAGCTAGGTTCAAGTGGGTTTTAAAAATTTTAGGGTTTTGTTGCTCGATAAGGGAGAAAAACCAGGTAGCTATGTCAGAGGATTAAAGGGTTACAACAAAAAATACAGAAAGGAGAAAGGTAGAATTACTTTTGTGATGGATCTTAAGGTTTTTTGGTGTAGTGTAGTGTTTAGAAGAAGCGCAATGTATTAATAATCACGAAACATGAATTCATTAAGCAAGAAATAAAGTAACACATAATGATTTTTCCATCAAAACAGAGCTTTATGCAAAGAATTGTGTTTATAAAATGTAAGGAAATACATTGAATAATTGATGAATGGAAAGAGAAGATTAATATCTTTCATATAAATCTAAACAGAGAAAAAATAACATCACAAACTTACTGCACATGAATTCCTAGATAATAATTGCAAATTGTGTCCTTTGATTTCCAGAAAATGTCCAAGTACAAGCTACAATAGTTCTCTCCTCTAAAATCCAACATGTTCTATCACTGAGAAACTGATACATAAATACCAAAACAACATCTCCCCACTCTTAGGGGTTGAATCAATGACTCTAGGAACTGTTCCATGAGGTGTTCTAACCGAACCCTAATGTCTAAGGAAGTTAAAAACAACTTCTACAATTAAATTTGACTCCAACCTCTCTCATAAATGAGGTCAAATTTACATCAAAAAACTTATAAATACTAACCACCCATTATTTACATTTACTTTTACTCCTCACATTCATCTACTTCACCCTTTTGACTTTTACCAAAGTCAAACTAGCAATTACAAAAAATTACACAATGGAAATTTTACAAAAATCTCAGAAGTTTCCAAGTGTACAATGAGCTGTTTGAGGCCATTTTTGAGTGCCTTTCTGAAGTCCAAATCTAGATCAGAAGCCTTTTCTGGAAATCTAGGAGAGTGTAGATGTCTTTACAGTATTGTTTCACTCAAAATGACCAATTTTTGGCTAAGATATGGCCATTCTCCCAAGGTGTTTGCAGGTGTGCAACGAAATGGAAGGAGGGGCAGAAAGGTAATTTTTGGCCTCTTTTTTACAAATTTCTCAAAACCTGAGCCCCAGACCAGGAAAGTGGGCAAATGGGGTTTGATATGGGGTCATAAGATTTCTAAAAATGCTGATTTTACATCATTTGGAGCCTTAAGAAAGAAGAAAAGTGTGAGCTCGTTGTGCTGCTAGACAAAAAATTGCTAAAAAGTTGCAAGTCTACACCAAAACAGAAAATTTTCTCCAAACCCTCCCAAAATTTGTCTATAGATGCCTCCTTAGCACACCCAAAACTTAGCACACCCAAAACTTGCTAACACTCCCTATCATACACTATTATTCATTCATTCGCATGCAATTGAAACTAGTCCTTCCTTGTGTTTCCTGACACTCCCTAACATACCTACTCATTCCTCCTTAGCACACCCAGAACTTGCTAACACTCCTTATCACACACTCTTATTCGTTCATTTACATGCAATTGAAACTAGTCCTCCCTTGTGTTTCCCTGGCCCTCCCTAGCATGTGTTGGTGCCACACCCTAGCACCTGACACCTCTTGGCATGCCTTAGCACTTGGCATGTCCTGGAATGACTAACATGCCTTGGAACTTTCTAGCATGTGTTATCACTTCCTAGCATTCCTTGCACACCTTGGCACTCCCTAGTTGTCATGCCCTCATAGATAGCCTTACTTTTTTTGTGACTTTGGAACCCAACCAAGTCATTGAAAAAATAGTGATGTCCCTAGACAAAAGTCTCCCTTTGTCTAAAATTGCTTTTTCCATCCCCTTATTGTAACACCTGGAAGACACTCTTATTCATTTGTTTCCATGCCCTTTGACCTAGTTCTCCCTTGTGATTCCCTCACACTCCCAACACTCCTCGACATGCATTGACATTGTCTGGCATGTGTTATCATGCCTATTCATTCCTTGATATGTCCTAGCACTCGTTAGCTATCATGCCCTCATAACTACCCTTATTGGTTTTAAGACTTGGGAACCAACCAAGTCCTACCTCGACTACAACATCTTGACCAAGTTACAGTTACTACAACTATATTATCCCTTGTTCACCTAAGAATGGCCTATAGCTCATCTTAGGCTACTCATGCCAAATCTTAGCTCATCTCACTTAAGAAGTCACCAAGTCAAGGCTCACGTTTAACCATGGCCATAAAACAACTAAGCAACATAGTTTACATCTTAACATGGCATAGCACCCGGCATCTCTAACAATCCCTTGGCAATATGTGGCACATGTTGGCAATCCCTGCATGCCATGGCATGCTTTAGCACTCCCTATCATACCGTACCACGCCTTGACATGTCATGGCACTCTTGCATGCCTTAGAACTACCTAGCATATAACTTTGTCACTCCCACTTGAGCACACCTGGAATTCACTGACACTCCATATCATACACTCGTATTCGTTCATTTCCATGCATTTTGAACTATTTTTCCTTTGTGTTTATGTCACACTCCCTAACACACCCTGACATGCATTGGCACGCCTTGACACACATTGGAATACCCTGGCATGTCGCCCTAACACTCTAATATTTCTTAGCACCACCTAACATACCTTGTCATCCCCTCCTTAGCACACCTAGAACTCGTTGACACTCCTCGTCACACACTTAGTCATTCATTTCCATGCATTTGAAACTAGTGCTCCCTTATGTTTCCCTAGCACTCCATAACACTTCGTGGCATGCATTGGAACACCCTAGCACCTGACACATCTTGACATGTTTCCCTAGCTTCTAATATGCCTTAACACTGCCTAGCATACCTTATCACTCCCTCCTTAGCACACCTGGAACTCACTAACACTTCCTGTCACAAAATCTTAATCGTTCATTTGCATGCATTGTTTTCACCTATTGCTCCCTTGTGTTCCCCTAGAACTCCTTAACACTTCCTAGCACGTGCTTTTGATGGACAAAACACCATATATAGGACAACTCATCCTCCATTTGTGGACAAGAAAATTTGGTTAAGTTTGTAATAAGAAGTGCGAAGATAACCAACCAAGAGAAGGAAACAAAGAGAAAATGTTTTGGTGTTGTTTGTGGGTCTGTTTTAGGGCTAATAGATCCACACGTGTGAAGGGAGGAAGAACTATCTACTATAGAAAAGGTTGAAGATCTTGTTGCTGTCCAATAAGTCGAATCAAGGAAGAAGATAAGCAAGGTTACACGCCAAATTATAATAAGAGTTCATACCATCCAAGCGAAGAAGATCAAGGTTCAAAAGGTTGGTCAACCACACATTCTAGGGTTTATGCAAGAGGGCCAAGAACTATAGATCTGATCCATGGAACTGGAATTTGAAGGATAGTCGCGTTATTGAAGGAAGAATCCTGATCATCGTTGACTCAAGGAAAAATAAGGAAGTTGAATCAAGGAGGCTTGTGACTTGGTCTTGGAGAGGTCATTGAGTCAAGGGTCTAGGCCATGGTCTTGGTATTCGTCAATTGAAGTCTATATAAGAAGAAGATCTCGTTTGGGTTTTCCTCTCATGTTGGAGAGGTTTTGGCCCTGGTTGATCGCATATTCTATTTGTCTCTTGTCTCCTCATTGTTTATCCATTGGTAGATGTTTGATGATGAATATTGTTTTTAGCATTGTTTGTTATTGTGGATTAGTCTTGAATGTGTTTGTGTATGAAAAATTGGTTGGGTTTGTAAACTATGAATAGAGCAATGTTTGATTGATGCATTCTTCCTACAATAGAATGTGTCTCTTAAACAATTAATTTAGTGGAAACATGGGTATTCAGACAATTATTTTGGAATTTATGCACCTTACAAGTACATCAACTCATATAATGCATAAATATAATGGAAAGTTGTAACGTGTTGCATCATAGACAGGATGTTGATAAAATATGATAGCTGAAATGTACATGATAGTTTGGAAAGGTGGGGAATAACTCTTATTTAGTCATAGGTAGCCTAATCAATTCCTTTTTTAATATTTAAATGTCCATGATGATTTTGAAAGTAGTTGGGTAGCAATTCTTACTCATGTCATAGATAGCCTAATGAGTACTTTTCTCTATCTAGAATGATACTAGATACAAAAAAAAATTGTATTGTGTGCTTCTTCAAAAAAAATTATAATATATCATGTTATAAAAACTTTAAAATAAGCTTCTCACTTTGGTTCTTGCATTTTTGGTAAAATCTGAACCCAGCTGAAAGTAGTGTTATTCTGGAGGATATCAATAATATTTTTCACTCCATAAAGGTTTTAACCTATCTTTAGTCTTTGGTGAGTTTTTTTGGATGATTGTACTTTAAAAATAAAGATGCATCTGCAGTTTTCTCACTTGCTAATTTAGAATTAATGAAAACAATCAAAATAATTACTTACATTTATTTGTAGAGTTTACCTGAAATTGATGGAACATGGTGATTACATCAAATGAGTGTGAAATTGAATTGTGAAATTTTTTTAATGTCCTCAATGCTTGGAAAATGTAATGGGATCAGATGATAAGTTAACATGTAAGGTATTTAGTGAGACATTGCTTCTCTTCTAAGAAAGGTATATCTAAACCAAGTGCAATACCAGGGGCAAAGAGGATTATGTAGTGTGCAAAGCTTAGTTGTGTGGGTTTGGGGCTAAGGCATAGTTGCTCCATTTAACTGAAGTAAAATGAGAGGAAATGAGGCAATGCATACTTTGTAAATCTTAGCTATGAGGATTTGGGGTTCAAGACTTAGTCACTTAACAATTGAAATAAAATGAGATCAAATGAGACAAGGACTTTCAAATTATTACTTATATGTAATGACATTAAAGTGAGTAAACATAAAGGATCAAAATTCAAAGTAGAATCAACCCTTGTGTATGAAAATTCAGTCAAGTATATTTTTATGGCTGAATTCCCCCTCAAATATACATTTGATTAATGCAAAAGCTTAGAAAACCACATCTATGTAATCGAGATATTCCTCTTAGATGCACAAACCTTTCCCCTTGGCTTCCCATTGACTTTGAGGTTGTGTTCCCCTACACTCCTATATGCTTACTAGGGATACTACACTCCAACATGACAAATTCTAAGATATATTGTGATAGGGGAGATGAGGGTTTTGGAAATTCTTGTTGCCATAGGAAAGTCTCGCCATGTTTAGTTCAACAATACGGAAGCAAAATGCTCATGTAGAAGGATTTATGGTGCTTTTTCAATTGTGGGAAATAGAAATGCCATACATTATGGTGCTTCTTGGTACAATATTATCGATTCATCGAGAAAGATCAACGATTCCTTAGGTGGAACTATACCAATGTGTCGGTGGGACCAGGCTCATGAGATTCATTTTTTACTACCATCACAATGAACTACAACCAAATTGACTCATGAGATTCATTTTTTACTGCCATAACAATGAACTACATCCAAATTGGTTATAAAAGATTGCATTGTTAAAAGTTAAATTCTAGCTTTAAAGTTTGACATAATAATTATAAAACCAAATCTCATTTGTTTAAATAAAATGGAAACCCATAATATTAGTATTAGATAATTAAACATTAATAAAAAAATATTTAAAGTTTTTTGTTTAATTATATAAACCCAAATCTGAATTTGTTTAAAATTACAACTTACAACATGGTTAATTATTTTGTAATTTTGAAAAATAAAAAATATATATATTTTTTGAAATGAGTATACAATAAGATAAGAAAATATACATTCCATGCATTTTGATATATTCATAAACTTTAATGCTTTTAAAATTTATAAAAATAAATAATTATAATTAAAAAATTTTAACTATCATCCAAATTAAAAATTTAATGTCTGCCACGTTTCATTTCCTGTCGTAGTGTATTCGAATAAATGTTGAGTAGTTGAAAAAAAGAAAAGACCATTTTGCCACGTTTTCTTCCCTGCCTTAGTGTATTCGAATGAATGATGAGTTACTTGAAAAAAGAGGAAAGACCATTATGTCCCATTTTCTTCCATGCCTTACTGTATTCGAATGAATATTGAGTAGTTGAAAAAAAAGGAAAGACCAAAACAAGTTTTCTTCCCCGCCTTAGTGTATTCGAACGAATGTTGAGTAGTTAAAAAAAAAAAGGCCATGCGCACAGTACACTCTGATCTATGGCTATATGGAAATAGGTACACGTGGTTGGATCAATATTTATGGTTTCTAGATCGATGTCTATTCTTAGAATTGATTTGCAAATTTGTTTTATATTTTCATGTGAAATGTATGTTGAGTAGTTGAAAAAAAAAGGAAAGACCATGGGCACAGTGGAATTTGATCTGTGGCAATATGGAAACAGGTACAGGTAGTTGGATCAATTTTCAAGGTTTCTAGATATATGGCCATTCTTATAATTGGTTCGCAAATTTGTTTTATATTTTCACATGAAATGTTGCAGTAATTTTGTTTCATGGTTGAATTTGGATGCGTTGAAAAATAAGATTGAGGAGGATCTCTTCAATGGCTTGCTCAAAAAACATGGATCTATTTTCGCTGGGAAAATTTGGACCATGATGGAAGGATCAGAAGCCTTGGTCTTCTTTCAAGAGCCCAAGAAAAAATACTTGCTCAGGTATCTTTGCTCTCCTTTAATTCCTTCCTCGATTTCAATTGCTTCAATCAATCTACCAACTTTTTCACCTGAAATTAGGTTATTTTGGTTCTGTTTTTTAAGAATTTAGCTTCAAATGAACTAACCCCACAATTACTATATTGGAAATGAAATTTGTATTAAATATACGTTGAACTCTTATAGTAGTTTAGTAGTATAACACACCAAAATTACAAAAATAGTAGTTTGGGAGTATACCACACCAGGAAAGCCGAAAAAACAACAACGTAGACTTCTCAAGGTAGCTCCCTTCCCTCCATCATTTCAGTTCTTAATCATAAATCTCAATTTCAAACTCTGTCCCCAAGGTAACTCCCTTCCCTCCATCATTTTAGTTCTTAATCATAAATCTCAATTTCAAACTCTGTCCCCAGAAACGAAACGGAAGTCTTCTAAAAAAAACCATATAAAAAATGGAATGGTATGGAAGACGAAGTTTTATAGGGTAGTTTTCGTTTTTTAATGCAAGAAACTGAGTTTTCCAAAAACGGTTTGTTTCTTGAAATTGTTTTATGGGAAACGTTAATCCGGTTCATTTGCAACATGGATCTCTTCTCGATTGGATGTCGACATAAATCATAAAAAGCATTGGTTTTTTGGATAGTTTTTGAAAGCATTTTCATAGTCTATGGTTAGAAGTCAACCATATATAGCTTAGATGCTCACGTAACAGGTTTGTTGCAAATAGGTTGGGTGTTCTCCCTAGTAACAACACCTTGCAATCGTACTTGATATATCTTTAACAAAGTTGACTATTTAGGGATTTTATTAGTTAAAGTTATGCTATTTTTTAATTGTGGCCATTGATGTGTAGCACTATATGGTTAATGTTTTACAATTTGTTTTTTGTTATTTTTGTGTGTTTCTTTATTAAAAGTGGATTTAGTGAATTGTATCTAATATTTAAAATGTGTATTTTTTATATAAAATTATCAATTTAAATGTATAAGGTTCTTTATATGGTATTTTTATAAATTAGTAATGTATACAGATATTTTATATATATTTTTATAAATTAGTAATAAATAATTTAGTTAATTTTTCTAGTTAATTTAATTATTTTATATAAACATTGGGACACAATATTTTTTTTTGCCATTGGTCTGGTTTATAACCTCTCAAATGATTGGAAAAGGATTTTGATAAAACCATCATATAGAAACTTTTATCAACTATTAGACTATCTATAATATTAAATATCATCAACCAAAGACATTAATTTAATATATAAAAAATAATAATGATCTATTATCCATCCCATTAATAGTTTTATCCCATACATACTTTTTTCATCCGTGATAAGAGAGATTATTTTAGGTAATTTGCAATAATAAATCTTAAGAGCAACAAGCTATTGATTAATACGTCTATAATACAAACATAATTTCACTATGATAAATATGGAAAGTTTCATAATTACATAAAAATAGTGATAGAAATAATTGTAAATTTATAGAAATAAACAAGTCTCAAAAATCAAAATACAAAATAGAAATCCATCATTTAATAAATTTTGAATACAAAATAAATAGGAGTGCTACTACAAGAAAATACTCCTCTTCATTTATAAATAACCAGCATAGATCTATCTCTCTCACGCACCAATAAAGATCAAATCTCTCTCTCTCTCTCTCTCTCTCTCTCTCTCTCTCTCTCTCTCTCTCATCAATAAAGATCAAATCTCTCTCTCTCAGCAAACCTGTTTAAGTGAAGAGATTTGATCATCTCAACGCTTGATCCATAGTTAAAATGGATCTAGGTTTATTTAGTTATTAGCCTGTGAATAGGCTACATTCCAAAAAAAATACCATGGAAAAAGAACATGGGAAAAAACCATGGGCAAGTAAAAACTATGTACTGGAGAATTTTATGTTTCTTAATTTTTTTATTTGATTTGATTTTCTTTTATTTTGACTGAGTTAAAATGCCAAATATTATAACATATTCCCCGGGTGAGAAGGTTTTCTTGGCACAAAAGTATAACAACCAAAAATATATTAAGAGGGGCCTAGAATAAAATACCTAGATTATGACATTTCTTTTCAAGACTTCAAGGTCTATTTCGCTTGTTTTAATTTATGAAAGAAAATTGATGAAAAACACTAATAAATTATATAAAAATTAAATACAGACATTGGAGTTTAACAAAACCATGTGCAAAAACTAGCAAATTAAATAAATATAAAGTACAAAACCATGGAATATAACAATACTATTGGCCATAACATTTTTTCAAAAGTTATTTTAACATAAACAAATCTAGGGACTAAAAAATAATGGTTTGGTAATTTCTAAGTTCTAACCATGGGCGATAACATTTTTTTTCAAGTTATTTTAACATAATCATATTTAACAACTAAAAATGAATGGTTTGCTATCATATTTAATAATTTATTTCACTTATTTATATTGATCACCACACTTGTTAATTGGCAACATTGACTTAGATAAAAATTTTATAAAATGAAAATTAATAAAAATAACTAATATCAAGAAAGAATATCTAAATTTAACTATTAAAATTTAACATAAAAATAAATTTACTATACAAAACCATATATATGATGCATTAAAATAATTAATATAAAACATTACTACATATAATAATCATTTAATCAGTACAAATACAAATATGAGATAGCCATTATAGACTTTAACAATAATTATGGTAAATAATATATACTAGCCTAGATCCATCTTAATTTATGATATACCAACATGTCAAAGGGATCAAATCTCTTTTATAAATTCCTAATGTGTATAGATATTTTATATATATTTTTATAAATTAGTAGTTAAATAATTTAGTTAATTTTTTTTCTCACAAACTAGCAATTTAATATCTAGTTCAACTATACTTTTAAAATATATTATTTTTATTATTATAAAGATTAGTTTTCTATTATAATGGATTAAAGATAAATTTTTGAAAGTTTTCTCTTTAGATTTTGTCTTTAAACACGTGTTGTAGTATTTATGGTTCTGCAAGTGGCAATAGTTCAAGACAATCCTCTATTTTTGGCTCCATATCCAATGGAGATCAACTCAATCTCCAATGTCTTGTTACCCAACCATGAAAACAATAACCCAATAACCGTGTGGAAAATAATACAATAGATTCCAAATTTGAGGTCCACTCATGTCACATCCAAGAATATATACAGTGTATGTGGGATCATGTACGCATCCGGAAAATGCAAAGGCTAAATCAAACTTGAATTCGGTGCCAAGTGTTTCTTCACTATTGTATTTGCTAGCCTAGAGGATCAAACATGGGTATTCAAGAATGGATTATGTGAGAAATGGAAGCTTTATTGATCAATATAAGTATTAAGGAATCGCCAATGTGAGCAGCTAAAGCCTTTGGGCAACTACCTATGAACCATAGCATTCGAGAATGCTAATGATGAATGCTTGGTTTTATGTTTCATATTTTTCTTGTTTTTTCTCTCTCCTCGTTTCTTGAATGTGAAACAAATGCTTGGTTGGATGTTTCATATTTTTTCTTTTTTAATCTCTCCTCGTTTCTTGAATGTGAAATCTCCAAACTCTATTTATCATCTCATTGTCATTTCTCGTTTCGTTTCCCCTTTCTGGTTTCTAGAAACATAGATTTCAAGCCCTTCTTTCTAGCTTTGGTTGAATTTTTGCATTGCTCTCAACTCCAAAAGAAGGTGATAGAAGGGATGGGTAGAAAGCTTGGTACTCGAGAGAGAGTTAAAGAGAAAGAAACATTGAGTCAGACACCACAAGATTCCTCTCGTGGGGTAAAGGATCACAATAAGGCCACAATAAGCCCCCAAGAGGGAATGAAGATGCTACCGCATGCAGTGGTAACAATCAGAGTATGGTGCAGCACTATATATTAAGGTCCACCAATGACATCATATTAGCAAAAATTTAAGCATGAAAATTGATTGAAACAAAAACAAAAGGGAAACCCTCAATAACTCGTCAGGCCCTTGCTCAATAATCGAGCAAAATTTGGGTATGAAAAATCAAGGATCCCTTCTTCAAAGTCCTTGTTTGTTGTTACAGATCTCTTCATATTGATGGATGGCTTTGACCCTCCTCGAATGGACATAGGATGAGTGTTGGGCAGTTGCATTCGTTAAACTTCCTGATAACTATTTGAAATTTTTTTAATTTAAAACTTTTATAGAGAACTTTGACTTTCGCATTTTGTAATTTGGTGCATATGTTTTCTGCGCATGCCACATTTGTTTAAATAAACTACATATTTATTTTCTTTTGATTACGTTTCTCAACTATCACCGTTGATTTATCATGGACAAGTAATAAAAATAAGATATATTCCAGGGAATTGAACATATGTTTTTCATCACTTGTATCGATATACTTTGACAACACGGGCACAAAAACCAGAACCCATCAATTCATCGCACTATGACCGATAGAGACTTTCCTAACTGTTGAGCCTAACACATAGCCCATATCATTCGAAGATATACTGGTGTTATTCTTTCACCTTGAGAGGGATATATATTTATTTTATTGCAGTAGGGAAACAACCGCTACATTACGATACATCAGCTATACTTAAAGGCAAAAACTATTTTTCCTGTACAACCACGTTGAGAGTAATAAGTATCTTCCCATGTGTCATCATAGCAACAAATTCCATTTTGCTAACTCATTGTGTTTCTCATTCTAGTGGCTACCATTATTGTGCAAGTTTCTCCTACCAATTTTTGCCTCCATGAAAGTTGATAAGAAAATGCTAAGACAATGCTAAATGTCAAATTTTAGCAGACATTCTGAAAACCTTTTTGATCCATTTTCTAACATGGTCCACAATTTGCTTTGATAGTACTATGGTATATCTCTTCCAAAACTTGATTGTCTTTCTTAGCTGGACAACTAATTTGATAAATGATCTCTTTAAATCTATCTTAGACTCAAACGTTATTGGATGTTCTTGAAGATGGGCCAAGTGTTCACCCAAAACGTCCAAGCATATCAATAACAACACATAGTGTAACAGAAATATTCATCCTCATCCAATTATTAAATGCGGAAATATTCCTCTAAAATCATGGATTTCCCATAAATTGGGGCTATTACTTATATAACCCCTGGTTTTAGTTTCTCTTGCATGTTTGGCGATTCAGCGAGAAAATGTCAAAATATAGAGTTCCTTCATGTCTTCACTCCAACTTCTTGGATGCCAGCACAAAGAAAGGCTCATAGGATATTCCAAATATTATCTTTAGAGGTGGCCATTTCGACCCGAAAGGCCGAGTATCCATGCCATCAGTCACACTCTTCTATGCATGTGTACATTACCAAGCAATTTATCATCAATAAACATTGTTGCAAGACAATAATTGTTCAAATAAATTTCTGAGACGTTCTGGATATCTAAAGAGATTTCCTTATAAAGCTTAAGCTCAACAAAGCATCCAACATATGGATCATGAAACAGTGGATCCTCACACTAATATATTCACCATGGGATTGATACAAAGATATAAAAATTGTAAACTCCCTCATATAGATGAGAAAGTGGTGTTGGAAACTCTCCACGTTAGAATTGACATTCTTACCATATTCAAATTGTGTCCTTCCTCAATGTAAACAATTCTTCAATAATATGGCCACTCTCCCACATGTGTCACTTCTTCCAATCCTCACGCTTAATTGGCACATTGCACCTATGCATTTCATTTGACAATGCGTGTCTTGGGACTTTATATCCGCTGTAGTGGACCTTCATCCCTATTCTATTACAAAGTAGACTTCTCAGGGTAGGGGAAATCACAACTCCCTTCCCTCCCTCATTTCAATGCAACATGAAAATATTTTCTTGCTCTCTTTCCATTTCACGATAGTTCTTCAATCAAAAATCTCAATTTCAGGCCCTTCCTTCCAGCTTCTGTTGAATATTTTCATTTCTATCAAATCCAAAAGTAGGTGAGAGAAAGGATGGGTAGAAGGCTTGGTACCCAAGCTAGAGTTAAAGAGGAAGAAACATTTATTTAGGCACTGGAAGATTCCTCTCATGGGGTAAAAGGATCACAACAAGGCTACAGTAAGCCCTTGAGAGAGAAAGAAGATGCTACTGCATACAATGGTAACAATCAGATTATGGTGCAACATTGTATATTAAGGTACCATTATCATCCCCTCAAGGCTTCAATTGCTGAGGAGAGAGAAAGTATTTTAAAATCAGAATCTGGCAAGTTTGAGGCTATAATTAGCAAAGTGGAAAGCTTGCACAATTTTGTTTAGAGACCTTGTGAGCAAGTTACATATGTTGATACACTCTTTGATCTCACATCCACACTCCTTGCTACTTTTAACAGATCACAAAATAATGATGGTGATACTCCAGTTGATTTTATTAGTAGTGACATTCTAAGAAACTATAGTGACCAAGCATATGGAAGCAGGTCTTTGGAAGGAAATGATGATCAAACCCAAATATTGGGCTTTTAGCTGCATCTGTTTTCCAGCATGTGGCAAGAATTTGCACTATGATTGGACCAATGGATAATGAACCCAAACAAAGGAAAGCTATAGTACAGAGAAAACAGACTAAGCCAACAAAAAGCACTCGACCTGAAGCAGTGAAAGAGTCCCCGAAAGATGAAAAATCAGAAATAGACAAGAATATGCCAAGCATATTTAACATTTTGCAAAAACACAAGCAAGCCAGATTAGAGAATTTGATTCTAAATAGAATATCATTTTCCCAGACAGTAGAAAACATCTTTGTGTTATCATTTCTAGTAAAAGATGGTAGAGTTGAAATAAATGTCGATGAAAATGGAAAACATTTTGTTGTCCCCAAAAATGCTCCCAGAGCTACAGAAATGGCATCTGGAGAAGCTTCTTACAACGAATTTGTTTTTCGATTTGATTTTAAAGACTGGAATTTGATGATGGAAGCTGTTGAAAGTGGTGAGGAGTTGATGCTTCACAAAACCAATCCACTTATGATTTCTTGTTTTGAGAAGGTTGTAGAGACTCCTATCAGAGATATTTCAAGAAACAGGGGCAGAGTGGTACCTGAAACTCTTGAGGTGCACGAGGATGAATGTGGAACTAATGATGGTGGTGGAGGTCTTCAAAGACCAGCACCGAAGAAGCAAAATAAGTGTCTCCTATGACTTTTGATGCTTTTTTGGGTGCTTTTTGTTGGAAACTATCTCTGTTTCTATCAGTGCACTGTAATTCATACAGGAAGCTAATATTTAATTTAAGACATCTGGTATATAAACAACGCTATTTTGTTTTCATAATTAGTTACAATTAAGTTTACTGGCAGTGTAAACCCCCGGTCATGTGGTACACCCCTTTAGGCATTGTTCTAAGGCCCAGGCATAAGACTGGCATCACGTAAAAGGAAATTGTTAATGTAATATGTCAAGTTTGATCTATTAAACCATGATTAGTCTCCTTGTGACAGTATGTTGTAATTTTATGTTTGAAAAGTATTTTGAGATAGCACATAAGAACAAAGTTTCTGATTGTGTAGTTCGTTTAATTTGACAATACATAGAGATGAGAGTAAGGTAAGGCCAGGTGAAAATAGATGTAAATACAAAGGTTCAAAAAGCTAGCTAGCAACCCTTACCATACCCAAACCCTTTTACTGGCATTACAGGGATAGAGAGATCCACCCAGAGGCGTGTGGAGAATAAGTAGGGATATGCATGCTCCAGATTGACTAATTGCTTAAGCCTAGCTCAAGCAAGAACAACTAGTAGATGGTAAAAGATTGGGAATATATATCTATTAAGTATGTGTATATGAAATTCATTATGTCCCCTTTTGATTTTCAAGGTGGGAGGAATGCAATGGAGAAAGGGAGATCGTATTTTTCCTCTATATTCCACCTATTACTACACTATGATAAGTCCCAATAATAAGAGTTGGGTTCACTCATAAGTATATGACTGTAAAATGCCATCATGAACTTTATTAAGCTAAGTCATCCTTTAGTTGAGTTTCATCCTTTAGTTGTAGCTTCAAGCAAGATACTCGACCTCTCACTTCAACCCTTCAGTCTTCCTGGAATAGATATAAAACAACCCTATTTAACCCATGTTGAATGCCTCTTCTTGATGTGATCTTAAACTTCAAACTTCGGCCCTTCTCCCTACAAGATCACCCAAGAACAACACTCAAAACAACCTCTCTTTCACACGTTTTACCTACAGCAAAACATAAGACTTCCACGTTTCTTCTAGGGCTTCTTTCTTGCTGTCTTATGGATCCTTCTTGCAGTGGCTAGGGCCTCCCTTTGACTATGTCTAGGGCCTCTATGAGTGCTGCTTTAGACCTTCCTTGACTCCGGCTATATGCTTCTTCTTGATGGCTAATAAGGGCCTCCCTCTTGCTACGGATTAAGACCTCCTTTGTTGTGGATAAGAGCCTTCCTTTTCTTATGTATCTGGCCTCTCTTGACTGCATCTTTATGGCTCCTTTGGCTGCATCTTAGGCCTCTCTCTAGACTACATCTTAGGCCTCTCTCTTGTTGTGGCTAAGCCTCCTTTTGACTGCAGTTAGAGTTGCCTTTTACTACAGCTACGGCTTCCTTTTTTACTGTGGCTAGAGCTCCTTCAAGACAGCGTCTAGGTCTCCCTTCATCATTGTAGCTAGGGCTCCTTTGTGACCGCAGCTAGGGCTCACAATATTGCAACCTGCTAGCCTCACGCTTCCCGGGGACTTGATGGATAATAAGGGCCTCCCTCTTGCTAGGGATTAAGGCCTCCTTTGTTGTGGATAAGAGCCTTCCTTTTCCTGCGTATTTGGCCTCTCTTGACTACATCTTAGGCCTCTCTCTAGACTACATCTTAGGCCTCTCCCTTGTTGTGGCTAAGCCTCCTTTTGACTGCGGTTAGAGCTGCCTTTTACTACAACGACGACTTCCTTTTCCACTGTGACTAGAGCTCCTTCAAGACAGTGTCTAGCTCTCCCTCCATGACTGTAGCTAGGCCTCCTTTGTGACTACAACTAGGGCTCACACTATTGCAGCCTGCTAGCCTCACGCTTCCCGGGGACTCCTGCACTGTAGCACACTTTGCTACTTCATCCGCATCCGTCTCTACCCACATCCGCCAGTGCTGCTACTCTCTCTTCGGGGCTCCTGTAGCAAGGTATAATCTAAGAGGTTGGGTACCTCAAGTATCTGCCCCTCATCAGTTGTAGCCCTCCTGACTACAGCTCGATGTCTCCCCACCTCTTCTCTATATGTACATGAGCACTCCCTGTAGTCCCTAGCATGCCCTGGGACACTATGACATGAGCACTAGTGCATTAACTATGCTAAAAGGTCACTTTCTTGCTAATTTGACCATGAATATCTCTTCTACAAAGCAATATTTCTTAGCTTTGTTTATGTTAGTGGTTTGATAAGAAAATTTCTACAGTCTATTCACTGAATTTCTTAAAGTTTAAATTACATTTATGCTTTTGGACAAAAAATGGCTAACATTTTATTCTAGCTAAGTAAGGATTCTTTAAATACCCTTCTAGATTGGTTATTTTTTGTTTCATCTAAGCTTGGAAAATTGTCATCAATTTACATTGAACAATGTAAGAATCTAGTATTCTCTAGAAACAATCAAGCCAACTCTTTCATTTTGCAAATTACCTACCAGTGCTGGACATATTCTTTGAAATTTCTATGCTGAAGGTGTTGGATGTATGTAAGTGATACAAAATGCACACCTACAATTCTATTGTTCACCTATTAGACCAATGAGAATTTTAGGCAAAATTGGAAGGGTTGGACATGAATGTTCCAACCATACTCCTATTGGCCTGCAATGCATATATTCATAACACATACCTACAATACTATTGTTCACCTATTCTGCTAGTGCATATTGTAGGCAAACTGTTAATGTTGGACTTCGTTGTCTTAAGTTCACACACCAGTGCTAAAGATGCAACGTATTGTGTGCATCCTTAGATATGTTTGACATTGCAAGCTAACTATTTAAATAAATGCATGTATAAAACTTCTATATTAGCAAAATAACCATCGATATTTTTTTCTAGCATTTTGGGTTGAATTCACAATAGTATGCTAAAAAGTGTCATTTCAATGTCTGGAAATTAGGATATATAAATGTGAGATATATACTCTACATCTTTGGGTTATCTCCTTTTCAAATCTGAGTTTTTTTAGGCTACATGTTAATTGTTTGAACTTTGAACTTTGAATAAATTCCTGAATGGACTTCGTAAATAATCAAATGAATGGACTTCATAAGGTAGTGGTACCATAAATTGTGTTATTTCAAAGATTTGACTTCCATATTTTCACAAAATACAATGTCCTCGATAAATACTTATATGTATAGATACTTATGTTTAGAATTATATATGTGTTGGAGTGGTTCCTTTATGTTTTACTATAATCCTGATGCTGACAAGATTTAGCTGACTTTTTTCATCAATTGTTCATAGAATATGCAAAAGATTTCATTGTCAAAATGTGGCAAAAATTACATTTCTCTTGAATTATTGTTCATGACAAGCTAATCATGTTGCAGGAATGAGGTATCCTACAGTCTATTTCAATTTGTGGATATTTTTTCTCCTCCCATTTGTTTACAAGGATGTAGATTTGATTTTCATGTTGATGATTTTTGCATGTATCTTATCTAGCCCCAAATGCTAGTAATGGAGCAGATCTTGAGAAGTAGTCCTGGAAACAGACCATCAAATGTTAATGTTACAATACCACTTCCACTTGGTATCAAAAAAAGTTAAATAAGTGACATAAAGAAGAGTTATTTAACGACAGGATTGAAAGGGCAACCTCATGTCTTAGTTCTAAGTCATTTATTTGAGTTTCTTATCTCTAAGTCATTTGTTTTTGAGCTCTATTAGATCAATTATTTCGCTAATCCAATATGCATGGATTGTGTTTCTCACCCGATGTTAGTTACTTGACATGGTTGATATAACATTCAATTCTAGGCCACTTCTATTTTAAGTCAGAGATTTTATTGATTAAAAGGATGTTCATATTTTGATTGGTTTACTTGGAGCTTGATTTTAAAAAAATATTCTAAATTCCACATGGATGTTATTTTTTCAGGGTGAGCTCTTTGCACCAGTGAGGTCAAATGAGTGCTAGAACATAGGTATACAACACGAACATATTTGGCCTTTGTTGTGTATCTGTTATTATTTATATCATTGATGGATGGTTATTGATTATGTAAAACAGAGGATGGGAAGGTCCTGCCAATTCTCTTGACAAAACAAAATAAAATGGAATGGTATAATTGTGTTTTAAAGGGTGAGCCAGAAATCGGTACTTGAAAGTTAGAACTTGAGAATGGCAAGCTATCTTATCTAGATCTAGAGACACAACAGACCATGGAAAAAAAAAAATGATGGTATTGACAAATCTTCACAGAAAATAAGCTCTAATTGTTAGACCACTGTCAAAATCTCAGTTATCTGCAATGGAAATAGTGACTCTAGCTTTATTTGTATGAATAATGGCTTTGGCCATTGTCCTATTCATTTCCTATGAATGATTTTGATTTTCAAACTCCAACTAGTTTGTTGTTAAATTAAGTAAAGCTTTGATGACAAACTTATAGTTTTCAAATCTCTTTTCTAAATCTATATTGTTGAGCAAATTTGTCTTTTTACTTTAGGTATTGTAGATTGTTACTGTGTGACATATGCTATGATATAATTGCCTAGATAAATATACAGAAGTGTTATACAACATAGTCTTTTTTAAATCTAAAGAAATAGTATTTCCAACTACAAAGTTTATTAATTAAGAACATATTTTAGACTTCTTTGCTAAGTTATGATTATATTTCGATAGGGGATTTTGTGTATGCTGAGATTTTGTTGTCTCTTTGGTTTTTGTCAGGTAACAATGGTTAATAAGGAATGTATTCTTGAGCAGCATGCACACATCTTATTCTACTATCAACAGGAAACTCCATGGCTTTCAGGCATGACAACAAAAACGCAGATGTTAGTGGGATATCCAAAGTCCATTTTGGATGAATTTAATACTAGTGATAATTTTGATTCCTTATTAGATAAAGAATGTCATGAGTCAAATTCAAATAAACAGAAGAAGCTCAAGAATGAAGGTGAAGCTATTGCTTTCTGTCCAAGTCAATTTTATTTTTTTTTGGTTGTTGTCATGTTTTGAGTGTGGACTTGTGAAATTCCAAATTGCATCTTGGTTTATGTGAAGGGGATATATATATATATATATAATATATATATATATATATTATTTATTTATGTCATTCATGGTTTTTGGAGATTTGTGTTACATTTGCACAGAAGTTTAGATATCATTCAAATATCTAAACACCAAACAACGACAACAATGAGTTTTTTCTTTCATTCAACTTATAACATATTGCATCTGTCTTCATCAATGTTCTTCCATATGTTATCAACTTATGACATTTCATTTGCAATATTTGGTGCATTTTCTAGTTATAGGTCATTTATAGATTATAAATGTCTTCAAACTTTCACTTCTAATTAAGTATTCAACTGAACATATTGATTCTCTTATACATAATTATTTTTCCCTTCACCCACTTTTCATAACTTCCATAACCATTAGGTAGGGACCTGCAGCTTCGATGTTGCTTTGCTTGTTTAGTAAAATATTGTCAAGACTTTAATTTATTGAAAGTTGTAGAATTTACAATTTATGAAGTTTCAAGGTCTAATTTTAAAAGGCTAATTCTTTAAAGGGTGCTAGCTCAATGGATGAGCACCTTCTTTACAAGCAGGAGGTTGGTGGTTCGATTCCATTGTGTCTTGACATGATCCATATGGAATGAGCTTTTGACTATCACCAATGAGCTTTGGTGACATTTTTCAACCGTCACCAAAATATGAAATAGTGACGGTCAACCAACGCCACCATATATACGCATCAATAGTGACGAACCTCAAAGGTCTGTAACCATAAATTGTTGTTGTTGATATGAAATGGTGACGGTCGATGTCTGTCATTATAGTCATTATTCGTGATGGACCTTGAATGTCACCACAACACCTATACTTATGGAAATGCAGCTTTTGGTGAGATTCAACAAACGTCACCATATATATAAACCAATAGTGACGACCATGAAAGATCCATCACAATAAATCATTATTGTTCATATGAAATGGTGACGGTCACTATCCGTTATTATAATCAATATTCATGACGGACCTTTAATGTCACCATAACACCTATAATTTTGGTGACACCACCTTTGGTGACGTTCATTTTTTGTGACGGAGTCTATGGTCCATCACCATTACTCATATGAAATGGTGACGATCGCTATCTATCATTATAAACCATTATTGATGACGAACTTTGAATGTCACTACAACACCTATACTTTTGACGACGCCACTTTTGGTGACGTTGAGTTTTTGGTGACGGAGGCTATGGTCCGTCACCATTTCTCATATGAAATGGTGACGATCACTATCTATTATTATAAATCATTATTGGTGACAGACTTTGAATGTCACTACAACACCTATACTTTTGGCAACGCCACTTTTGGTGACGTTCAGTTTTTGGTGACGAAGGCTCTTTTGATCGTCACCAATGAGCTTATGGTGACATTTTTTGCCCCACCAATGTCATTTTTTCTTGTAGTGGGTTTGGGTATGGTATTGTTCAAATTATTAATTTTACATCATTTTTTCCCTCTATTTTTAATGATTTCAAGTTATCACTACATTCTTAGCAGTGGTCTGGGCTTAAAAACATGTCTTAAATCTCGGGGTCGTTGGCACAGAATTGGAAATTTTAGTCCTTGGTCATTGGCAGGCAAGCATGTGAGAGTGACTTTAGGTTGTTGGTCACTCCCTTGCCCATAGCATGAGACCGACTATGGCCTAAGAGATCCAAAAATACAGTGGGACCCAGGGATAGGTTATCTGAATGGTTGACTTGTCTCTTAAGGATTATGTTGATGATGTTGGATGACTGTGTATGATGTTTCCATTGATTCCACCTCCTTAAAATCACATAAGAAGTCGAATATGATCATACTAGCCTCTCATCTCATGTTTACCCAGTTGGCATGGTTACTTGGGTGGATGTGGGAGGAGGGTGTTATAGAGTGGTACTAGAGCACGGTTCAACTCTCAGACTGAATGGGCAGTGTGCCTTAGTCATGCATGCATGTCAGTTACATGTGTGCCTCTTACACTTGTATTTTGTGCACTTGTTACATTGGCTTGATGATTGATTATGGTTGTAGTATGGTTGTTATGGAAAATTGGATATTGATTTCGTGAAATATATTTCTCATGAGTATGTGACTAGCTACATATGGATAATATATCACTTACATGTTGTTTTTATGTCACCTACTTACATCTTGTATGTGAGGTTAAATTCTTGAATATTTTGATTACATGTATTAGTCTTGTAGGTTGATTACAAGAATTGATCGTTTATGTTTGACTACATGTGTTTATGTGTATGTGCAGTTGATTAAGCATTTTCTTTATGCATGTTGTTTGTTGCATGTGGCAATGCATATAATGGAGTAATGGTTCTTGTCATGCATGAGGTCATATCATGCATTGTTGATATGGCCTTGCATGGATCATTGGACCCTAGCTAGAATGATGTTTATGCATTGATGCACTTACTTGTTGTATATCTATATGCTATTATGTCTATGTTATACATGTATCACACTAATTTAGTGATCTATAAAAAAAGGTATCCTTCCCGAGTTATATAGAGATACATTGATTTATTGTGATTTGGTTTATCTGACATATTATGCATCACAGGAAGAAAGATCAAATGATAGAAAGATGGTTGACTACAAATACTCGCCCTATGAATCCAAAGAGCAATATGGTGTTGGGAACTCTTCTGATTTGGAAATTATATTGATAAGTTTGAAGGAATAGATAAGGAGTTGTAAGGCGGATAATCACCGAATCATACAGGAACAAGAGAAGCAAATAGGTTAATGCTATACTTCTTCATAGTTTGTCAAAATTGGAGTGATAAGAGTTGCTTTGGATCAGCCATAGACATGAGGATAGAACTGATGGGGCATATGGAAGTAAGCCCCCTCGTAGACACAGGTCAGATAGATCTGACACGGTGAGAGATGACAGGTTGTTGGACACTCCAGATAGGAAGGGAAATGAGTACAGGTACTATTCTAGTTCTAGTTATGATAGACATCATGATCATCATTGCTATTACCCTCACATGAGGAATGATAGGGGATACTTGCCGATGAATTCAAGAGATAAAAACCACCTACTTTTGATGGAGATATGAAGAAGTCATAAGATGCAGAGGCTTGGATACCTGGAATGAACAAATTCTTTTATTTGCATGATTACATAGATAACTTGAAGGCAAGAGTAGTGGTCTTCAACTTGAAAGGTAAAGCAGACGTCTGATGGGAATATGCGAAGCGAGTTATAGGTATTAGGACAGATGACTTGTGTTGGAGGGAGTTCAAGAGGCTTTTCAAGAAGAAGTACTTGTAAGAAAGGTTATATAACAGTGAGGCCAAAGAGTTCTATGAGCTAAATATGGGATCAATGTCACGACCAGGTTTCTGGATCTACTGAGTTATGCATTGTATCTTACTCATGAGAAAGATAAAGTTCAACAGTTTTTCAGTTGTTTTCCATTAGCATTTAGAGACCGAATTGAGTATGATGAGTCTCAATCACTTGAGGAAGTTATTGGGAAATTGAATCATTGTTATGAACAATCAAAGTGTAAGAATGAATCTCAGCATGGATAGAAAGGAAAGGACAAAGGTAAAGGTAAATGGAAGCCTAAGAGACAAGGCATTCATATGCAGATGAGAAAGAGAATGTAGCACTGCAAGAGATTTAATGCAACTAGTCAAGAACATGGGCCACATCAGCAACAATATCATAGATGTGAGGGCACTAGTAGGTTGGAGTGTTAGAAATGTGGTAAGGAGCATCTTAAGAGAGATTGTCCATAGAATCAAGGTGGTAGGCCTCATATATATAGTGCATAGGAGGCGTAAACTGTTAGGGATGTTAGTCAAAGTATTCCACGTATCTATGTAGCAGTGGAAAACAGTCAGGAAAAACACCAAGCATTTATCATTAAGATGGACAATAAGCTTTGTTATCCAGTTATTTCTATTTTTATTGACCCTGGATCTAATTATAGCTATGTTAGTACTGACTTGGTGGATAAGTGTGTTTCGAGGAGGGAATTGCATGCGTAGTCTTGGTTAGTACAATTGGCTACAAGTACGAAGAAACGAGTTCATCATTGGGTAATATCTTGTCAATTTGAATTGAATGGTATGCCTAATGTAGCACATTTGAATGTATTACTGCTGGGTTCATACAATATGTTATTGGGAATGGATTGGTTGTATCTTCATAGAACCTAGGTAGACTGCTATGAAAAATATATTGAGTGTGTTTATGATAATGGGGATCCAAGAGTCTTAACGGATAAGAAGAAAGCCACATCAGTTAGGATGGTGATAGCTATGCAAGCAAATCGTAGCTACAAGAAAGGGTGTATGTTATTTGCAGTAGACATTTCTAGTGATAAGGGTAATGAGGGTGAGGATGCAGATGTGTTGAATAGGTATCCAATTTTACAATAGTTCAAAGATGTATTTCCTAAGCACATTACAGATTTTCCACCTTAGAGGGAGGTAGACTTTTCTATTGAGTTACTGCCACGAGCAGTTCCAGCATCAAAAGCACCTTATAGGATGAGCACACCCTACTAGATGGGTATAGTTACATCACCTCGCAGCTATGAGCTCCTGTGAGACAGACTTACAGGATAGGATTTTATAGGCAGGACAGTAGGATGTCAAGTATATGGAGATTATGTATAGGTTGCAACAGGGTACAAGTACAGGTGAAGGTACAGGTACAGGTGCAGGTACAGGTACATGTGCAGGTGCATAGGGGATAGATTATTGTCCTACAATGGATGGATTGGTCAGGTTCCAAGACAGGATATATTTTTTGGATAATAGTGAGCTCAACAAGGTGATCTTGAGGGAGTTTCATGTGAAACCTTACTTAGGTCACCCAGGTTATCAGAAGACATTGACTGCCGTGGAGAGATATTATTATTGGTCAAAGATGAAGAAGGATGTAACATAGTTTGTGGCTAGGTGTTTTGACGGTAAGCAAGTGAAAGAAGAGTGTAAAAATCTAGGTGGAATGTTATAGCCAATCATGACTCCGGAGTAGAAATGGAAGGTCATTTCCATGGATTTCATCACAAGGTTGGCGAAGATAGTGAAACAACATGATTCCATTATAGTAATTGTGGAAAAAATAACCAAGGTTGCACACTTCATTCCCGTGAAGTCTACATTCTTAGCTAGCGATGTGGAATAGGTATGCCTCAAAGATTTGGTTACACTGCATGGTGTTCCAAATAATATTTTGTCAAACAGGGATGTGAAGGTCACTTCCATGTTCTGGAAGGAGTTATTTGCAGGTTTGTGCACAGAGTTGGCCTTTATCACATCCTATCATCCACAGACAAATGGACAGATAGAGAGGGTCAATAGGATATTATAGGACATGTTGAGGATGTATGTGATGCATCAACAGAGGAAGTGGGAAGAGCATCTACCTTTGCTAGAGTTCACATACAAAAACGGTTATCATGAGTCATTGAGGATGAGTCCTTTTGAGGCATTTTATGAGCGGAGTTGTAAAAGTCCTATCAACTGGAGTGATCTAGTTAGCAGGGTAATTATTGGACCATATATGTTGGTGGACATGGAACAGGAAATGCAGGTGACCAAGAAGAATCTAAAGGAAGCATAGGATAGGCAAAAGAGTTATGCAAATAGGAAAAGGTTTTTCAAAGAGTTTCGAGTTGGGGAACAAGTGTACTTGCCCATCAAACCAAAGAAGATATCCTTGCAGATTGGATCATGTGCCAACTTGGCACCACAATTTCATGGACCCTTCAATATCATTGAGAGGATTGGGCCAGTACCCTATCAGCTTGCACTGCCTCCGACAATGAAAGTCCATGACATTTTCCATGTATCTTTGCTTGAGAAGTATGTTAAGCATATTGATCATCTGATTGACTGGCCTGTATTGCAGGTGAAACCAAATGAATAATTCCAATTAGAGCCTCAATGTATATTACAAAAAAAGGTGCTTGTGCTCCGCAACTAAGAAATCAAGCAAGTTAAAGTGAAAAGGAAGCACTTTGGGCCCAATGAAGCTACATCGGAGATGGCGGATCAAATGTGGGTTATGTATCCTTCCTTATTTTTCGGTTGAGGCAAAGAAGCTATGATATGGTGGTTTGGTACATGCTTTGGTACGATGGTTTGGTATATCCTTTGATACAGTATTTTGATATATGTTTTGATAAAGTGTTTTGGTATATGCTTAGATATGATGTTTAGTATATGTTTTAACATATGTTTTGGTATATAATTTGATATTGTTTTGGTATATATTCATTGTGATGTTTCTATATGTAGATATGTGTATGGATGTAAATACCACCATGAGCTATGTTATAAAGCTCAACTATGCGGTATGGGTATTATGTCATTATTATTATGTTGTCATATTACTATGTTATCATGTGGTTATGTGATCATAATGTTATGATGGCATGTGAGCCTCACTCAACAAGATGATTATTGTAAATATCGTAATGAGTTGCACTATAAAGCTCCACTATGCGATATGTTATCATGTTGTCATGATGCTTTGTTTTGAGTAGGTCATTCATTGCAAATAATGAAACGAGTTGTGTTATAAAGCTCCATGAGTGGTATGCCTTCTTTCAACGGGTTGCTGAGGTATATGTATGATTGAACACTGAGGACGATTTCCCCCAAGGGGGAGGGTTTTGTAACATCCCTGGTGAAAATTCCATGCAATAAAAGTTAAAAAACAATAACCACGATTGATGGGACACTTATTCCAACCTAAATGTTGAACACGACATCCTAGAGGGTGTTCATTTGGTTGTTTATGGATAAGGAAATTGGAAAAGGCAAAGGTTAAAGCTTTGGAAAGGAAAAATGGTATTTTTGGCACAATTATTTATGAAAATTATGGAAATTAGGAGAAAAGGGAGTTGAAAGGTCATAGGTAGCATGTGACGAGGAAAACGAAGGAAAATAGTGGAAAATGAAGAAAAATAGAGGCCTCATTCATAAAAATGCTTCTGACAATCAGTTGGTAACCTTTTGTCAGTTGAGATTTGGAGCTTTGTCATTATTCTCTCTCTCTCTCACTCTTGGACACTTAGATTTTCTTGGAGCACTATGACATTGGAGCAAGAAAGGCAAGGAATGAAAGATCAAGCAGTTACAACATGCTTCATTACAGGTATTGTAAGGTCCCACCTTACCAACCATCAGTATTATACTAAGGCTGCCTCAAAATGCGATATTATTTTATTTTAAGTTTAATTTTTTATGATGTGAAAGTTAATGCAAGGTCATATATCTATATTTTTTTTGTATTCTTTATGCTAGACACTAATTTCTACTAACTAACTAACCCATGGTAATATTAATCTTCTCATCAAAGCTACAGGGTCATGGTTCGTCAAGATCCAAAACATACAGCCAGAAGTCTTAAAATCAAATTTAAATGAAAAATTCTTTAGTGGGATAAATAATATAAATCTTTATAAACCACAATTTCCAATAAAATAATTGTTCATACTATTGCAATTAAGAGTGTTTAATAGTGGCTAATTTGATTTTGTTCTAAATAATATGCCTATGAACTCTTTGGTAAAACATAGGAAAGAAAAACAAGATAATTCAACTTCTAAAGAAGTGGTTTCCAATGATTATGAATTCATATGTGAGCTAACAATTACAATAGTTCACCTACCCAATTTTACTTCCATGGATTTTTAATTCAATGGAATTATCATGCTTATTCTTTGAGATATTTCCAAAAACACCTTAGTTGCAAATCCTAAATTCACTTAGTCATATTTATAGACAATGCATAGATGTAATTAGCTACAACCATTGAAGATTATTCAATGAGTTTGGAAGCATGAAATGTACAACCATTGAAGCATTTTGTCAAACAATTACAACCATAACCCTTAAGGCGATTTCGCCATAAGTAACTGACATGAATCTAAGGTTACACAACTTCTTTTTCATTGTCAATAATGCCAATAAGTGAACCTAATACATAAGTAAAACTATATTCCATATTCATTGCTACATACACAAAAATTTAGGCACATAAATGACTATAAATATTTAAAAAAATTTACAAACAGCTCGTAATGATGTAGCTACAGCCATTGTAGAATTTTGAAGACCGGTTGCCAGTCACAAAACAAGCTACTAATTATTTAAGTTCAAACAAGCAGTCACAAATTATTTAAACTATCAATGTATTAACCATTGAGACTTTAAAACAAGAATTCCAAGTTTATATAACAGGATGGTTTCATAAATACAGAATACTAAGTCAATCACAGCGAAAAAAAAAAACAACAAAACAAACCACCAGGCAACAACAACAAATCTGTAAAATGTAGCAAATTAAAGAACCAGATTCTGAAACTCTGTTTTTTGAAATGAAAGTTGGGGTGATATGGTCATAAGGTACAGAAACCCCCTGAAGTTAAAATGAATCAAATTAGAAATGCCCAGAAATGCAATTCTTTAAAACCACAACCAAAAACAAATTCCTACTATCTCATTTATCACTTTTGTCAAACATATAATGCGCAAAATTATCTAAAACTATAAAAAGAGAAGGAAAAACCAAATTTGTGCTATTAATATGTTTTCATAAAACTCATGGCAGCCTAAATTCTTCAGCCATTAAGACATGATGTCAATCAACTTGCAACGAAGTTGTACAAAAAAAACTATCAACTTGCAACGAAGTTGTACAAAAAAAACTTACATAAAATAAACTATAGTTATTGCAAAATTGTTTCAACATTTAGTATGAATCATTTGATATACATATAAGTTTCAGTCAAAAACCAAATAGCCAAAAACGATGTAATGAACTACAAAAAAAAACACAATATAATGTTGTCAACATACCTCGCAGTGAATTTATACAACTCAAAAAAAGAGGAGTATGCTCCAGCTCCAATGAGAGTATGTTCCGACTCCAATATCCTTACCAACTCATTGTGAACCACACGGTTTTCCTCCCAACAATATCCAGGAAGAACTTCTCCCTCTGGAACCCCCGAGCTGCAAAAGCTCACAAGCAGTACTAAAACACAACAGTAAAGAGATTTGCAAGGCAATCTAAGGAAGAAAATTTTCACTTCCTCTCCATCCAACTCATGGCCAACCTCAATAGCTAGAGATCTTAGGATTTTAGTAAGAATTTCATATTTATTTTGGAATCAGTTAGATACCCTCCATATCTCTCCCTCTCACTATTTTCCTCAATTCTCTTCCACTCTTAGCATCATAGAGGGAACAACCAATTCTTGTCATAAAAAAGGAGTAATGTGCATGCATTGTATTCCATTTAGAGGAGTGTAAATTATGCCATTAGGGAGAGGTATGGATACCTTAGTTAAGGAGAGTGTAACATATGCGTTAAAGAGAGCGTAAAAGGAATATTTTATGACATATCTTTAATGAGTGAACAGGAATAAGCCATTCTTTGATGAGTGCATAAAATAGAGTGTAATGTATTATTTAAAAGAGAGAGAGAGTTACATAGAGCCATGAGAGTGATGAAGGAGATATGTGAATTGATTAAAGAGATGAAGTTGACTTGTAATTCCTTTTTAATAATAATATCATAGTCTCATAAAAGATAATAATATTAATATTAATATTGAGGACCCAATCAAGATTGAACTATTTGGATTGATTAATCATAAGTTAAGTTGTTTTTCTTCAACTCCACTTGATTACCAATTTATGCAATGTGATTTACTATTTTTGGAAATTTGTTCTTGTGATGTTGGTCATGACTTTCTATTTTTAGAAAGTCATTCCAGAATTGTGAGAATGAAATATTATTTAAGTAAATTCATCCATGAGTGGTATTTTTCTTCTGGACAATAGGGATTTCGCACCCCTATTTCATGCATCTTCGTGCCTTAGTAGATTGAGGACTCTGCGCCCTGATCTACTCCAAAGATCCAAGATTCCACAACTTGATCATTTAAATATCCAGGACTTCGCACCATAAATATACAAGACTCCACATCTTCATCTTTCTTGGATTTAGGACTCCACACCCTAATTTCCATGCCCTCTCATCGACTTTTCTTTGAAGCTCTATGTTTCTCCTTATGGTACTGATTGTGAGCTTTTACCCATTTGATGGTTCGTTTGTAAGGCCTTGTTCGAAGCCCTGCACATATTAAAATCTCATATATCAAAGGAATCAAATGAATTTCATAATGAAATTAACTTAATCACATTTTACCAAGAATGGTTCATGCCTTCCACAGTCATTTTGGTTTGAAGAAATGACTTCCATAGTCATTCATGATTGAACATCCTTGTTGGAAAATGACCAGCGACCCTACCGCATCCTGCTTAGGACAGTATTAGAGATATATAATCACGCAGATCACGTATCATCAATAAATCATAATTAACCATCTATTCCACATAACCATGAGCATCCATGGGTATATGTGTCGCAATCTTGGATCACCATCCATGTCATACACTTGCTTCATAAATCAGATACAAAAAAGATAAACATATGTATACCATTTACTTATCCAAAACCATCCAATACAGATAGTCAATGATACCACATATAAGAGGAAATATAACTATATAAAACATTGTTCCCGAATCAAGTGATCATTCTTCCATACATAAACATAAAAGGAAATATAACTATGTATTTAAAACATTATTCCTCAATCAAGTGATCGACCTATCCTATATATAACTCGTCAAAAATCACCCTTGATGGGAATGACAAAAATATACTAGGAAAACAAAATAGGACACTACATAATCCCCCTATTGGACTAAACTTGGCTCAAAATTTAACTAAAAAAAAAAAGGAAACTCAATATGCATAGAAGATGCATCTTCCCAGGTGGTGGAACTAGGATTGTATGGGTCCCATTAGGCCTTTACTTGGTCCACCATGCGATGTCTGAGTTGTCAAGTGTGATGGTCCAAAATGCAAATTAACATTGCCTTCAGAGTCTCTTCGTCTGTTACATGTAATTAATGCCAATCTAAAATGTGAGAAGGATAATGAAGATACTTACGTAGTACCGAAAAATCAAATACATCATACATACGATGAAAACCTGGTGGTAAAGCAAGATGATATGCCATAGGTCCAACCCTTTCGATGATCTCAAAAGGCCCAAAAAATCTAGAGAACTTAGATCCTTTCCCAAATTGAATAGAGATTTTCTGAGGTTTTACTCGAATAAAAACAAATTCCCCTTCTTTAAAACTACAATCTGCTCTATGCATATCTGCATAGCTCTTCTATCTATCATGTGTTTGCTTTAATTTTTTCCTTATACGACACACTTGTTCTTCCATTTCTTGAATTATTTCAGGACCTACTAATATTTTGTCCTCTAATTTATCCCAACTTAAAGGTGTTTCGCATGGCCTTCCATAGAATAACTCATAAGGATCCATACCAAGGGATAGGTGATAACTATTATTGTAAGAAAAATCCACTAAAGGAAGATAATATTCCCACTTAAATTCCTGATCCATTACATACATTCTAAACATGTCCTCTAACACTTGATTTACTATTTCAGTTTGGACATCAGTCTCTGGATGATAAGTTGTATTGAAATTCAATTGTGTCTGAGGGGCTCCATGGAAACTAGTCCAAAATATTCCTGTAAATATAGAGGCCCTATTTGATATGGTTTTCTTAGGAGAACCATGAAATCTAATGACCTCTTTGATAAATACTTGTGCTATTTCAGATGCTTTGTAAGTATCTCTAATAGGTATAAAATGGGCACTCTTAGTAAATTTGTCTACCACCACCAAAATGGAGTTATGCCTTTTGGTTGTTTCAGGTAATTCAACAATAAAGCCCATAGATATTTCTTCCCATTTGGATTCAAGAATGTTATGTGGCTACAGCAATCCTGATGGATAACCATGTTTTGCTTTAACTAGCTAACACATTTTTCCACAAAATTTGTTGCATCCTTCTTTATGCTTGCCCAAAAGATATTTTTCTTTAAATAAGCATACATCTTCTATCCTTGTGGGTGAGCCATATATGTTGCACGGTGAGATTCTTTCAAAATGAACTCATGAAGCCCATATTGATCTAGAACTACAATATTTTGCATGAATCTCACCATATCGTTGCCATAACAAGAATACCCTTCTACCTTCCTTTTCTTAGCCCCCTCCCCAGAAAGAGAAACTTTAACTTCCTTGCACCATTCATCTACATCTTGTGCCCTCAAGATGCACTTCCGTAAAGGAATCTTCAATGGAATCATTGAAAAGATTTGTGGTCTTCTACTGAGTGCATCAACTACTTTGTTCAATGTACCCTTGATGTAAGTTATGTCAAAATCATATTCACTTAGGAGTTCTGACCACCTTCTTTGCCTAGGATTAGATCACTTTGAGTAAATATATGTTACAAACCTCTGTGATCTATTTTCAATTCAAATTTCTTGCCTACCAGATAATGTTGCCAAAGTTGTAAGGCATGAACAATAGCTGCTAGTTCTAGATCATGGGTTGCAGAGTTTTCCTCATGTGGCCTTAACTTCCTAGAAGCATATGTAGTCGTCGTACCATCTTGTGATAATACCACACCCAATCCATCTTTTTCACATCAGTACATACTATAAATGGTCTAGCCATATTTGGAACCTTAAGTGTCACAGTTGTAGTCAAACATTGTCTGAGCTTGGAAAATCCTTGCTCACACTCATTTATCTAATTAAATCATACTCCCTTCGTAAGAAATGAAGTGATTGGGATGACTATTTTTGAAAACCCTTCCACAAATCTTCGATAGTATCCTTCGATACCCATGAAGCTACGCACTTCATGCACATTCGAGGGTGTTGGCCATTCTAGAATTGCATCGATCTTTGCTGGGTCAACAACAATGCCTTCACTAGATATAATGTGTCCAAGATAATGGATTTTTTATTGGAAAAAAAGAACATATGGACATTTTTGCATAAATTTTATTTTCTCTTAAGCATTGTAACACCAATCTCAGGTGTTTCTTATGCTCTTCTGGGGACTTTGAATAGATTAGGATGTCATCGAGGAACACTTGTACAAATGTTTCCAAATAATTTCGAAATACACCATTCATCATACTCATAAATACTGTTGGGGAATTAGATAACCCAAAAGGAACAACCATGAACTCATAATGACCAGAACGAGTTCGAAAAGCAGTTTTGGAAATATCCTCTTCTTCAACTCTAAGTTGATGATATCCAGATCGAAGATCGATCTTAGAGAATACGGTGGCTCCGTTCATTTGATCAAATAGATCATCAATGCTAGGAAAAGGATATTGATTTCGAATAGATACTCGATTCAATTTCCTGTAGTCAACACAGAGCCGAAGAGATCCATCCTTTGTCTTTACAAAGATCACTAGAGCTCCCCAAGGTGAAACACTAGGTCTAATCATACCTGTGTCCAATAACTCTTGAAGTTGCACTTGCAACTCACGAAGTTCAACAATAGGACAGTATAGAGCTTTAGATATAGGTTCGGTACCATGCTTTAGCTCTATGGAGAAGTCAATCTCTCACTTTTGATGTAAACCAAGCAACTCCTCTAGAAAGACATCAGAAAATTATGAAAGGAAAGGATATTGTTCAAAGCATGAAAGATCTCCCTCATTTAAAGTCATTGCAGCGTACATTTGACATCCTTACCTAAGACGTCTCTTCATCTGCAAGAATGAGATAAGTCTTAAAGAAACAAGTTTCCTTTCCCCATGGATAACCATAGACTGGCCCTCATCACTCAAAAAATGAAGGGTTTTGCTTCGACAATTAAGCATAGCCCAGTGGGCTTGGAGTCAGTCTATCCCAATTATCACATCATAGTGACCAAGTGGCATCACATAAATATTCACATTTGTCACACACACTCCCAATTCTAAAGGGAACTCTTGCACTAAGCATTCAACTTTTTGAGATCACCCTGAGGCCATCTCACCCTGATCAAAATCATTTTTCTCTATTGCCACCAATTTACATTTCAATAAAGGATTAGTAGAAATAAAACTTTAAGTTGCACCAGGACCAATCAAAATAGTAACAACCATACAATTTAGCTTACCAGATGCTTCAAACACTGTAGACTGATGCTCGACCTAGTGATTTTGCACAACTGCATGAATCCTATGGGCTCTACCTATATCTCTAACAGTGGTTTGTTCCTGCTTTGATTGTGCTTCAGCCGTCCTTTTAGGGAAATATCGCTCATAATGAGGTCCAACACAAGTCCAACATTCATTAGTGGGAGTAGTTTTCATAAATTTTACCCCTTTATTAGGTGATTCTTCAGCGCGAGCATTACTTTGTTGAAGATGTTTCCTTGGGTTATTTCTTTAGTTCTTAAATGTATGATTCTTTTGAAATCCCTGATGATGTGAACCCCCTGACTTATGTCTTACATATTGACCTCCCCTTTGAGGAGGTTTCCCATGGAATGGAGGATTTGGGGTTTCATCCTCACCTTTGTTCCCCAATAATTCTTCCTCAGCTACAATTTCTTGTTGCACTACCTCATGCAACATAGTAGGCCTCAAAATGCGCACATTTTCCTTTATAATAGGATTCAATCCATAAAAAAAATCATTTTCCTTGAGGGCTTCAGTATTTAGATGGGTAACATATCTAAGAAACTCCATGAATCATGCTTCATATTCAAGGATTGTCTTAGTTCCTTGCTTAAGATCATGGAACTCATTCAATTTCCTATCCAAGTATTCAGCAGAAAGGTACTTTGCTCGAAATTCCTCTTCAAATCATTCCCATGTCAAGGTAGACATGGAGTATCCCAATTGGGATTCTAAGTTCCTCCACCATAATAATGCACTCTTCTTAAGTTGCTATATAGCCAACATTTCCTATTGGTTGCTAGAATAGTTCCGCAACTCAAAACATAGGCGCATATTTTCCAACCAAGCATATATAGCCTCCCCTTTTGTGGTACCCTTAAAGATAAGAAGCTTAAATTTTTCCAAATCTCCATGTACATCTCTATCAAATGGTATTTCTTGCCTCTCTACTTGAGATGAAGAACCAGGCACTGAAGGATTTCCCCCAACCCTACTAATCAATAATTCACCCATTTTTTGGAAAGATAACATCATATCCCTTACTTCCCTAATGGATAATTTCTCAAATTCTTTATCTTGGGGAGGTGGAGATGAGACTTCCTTCCTCCTGCTTGATGTTCTCTCCATGATTACTTAACCCGACCAAGGAAAACTTCATGTAAGTAAATAAATATTAGAAGAAAAGCCCTAAGTCCTAGAGCTTTAACTTGGCTCTGATACTATATGTAAGGTCCCAGCTTACCAACCATCAGTATTATACTAAGGTTGACTCAAAATGCGATATTATTTTATTTTAAGTTTTTAAGATGTGAAAGTTTGTTGGACACGTAATCCTCAATGGGTTAGTGTGGAAGCCGAATGGACAAAAGGAGTCCAAGGGACCTTGGGATGTGAAACCCAAGAGTCACACATTGTATTATAAATGTATATCAAGTGTTAATAAAAATTGTACTGCATGATTTATCTTTCATATCTCTCGCTCCCCATGTGTGTTTAACATGGTATCAGAGCAGACGCATTCCTGCCCTGCATAATTAATTTGAGCCATTTTTTTATGGCCTCTCTGTGCAGTTTATTTCTACCATAAATTTCATGAATATTTATTCAGCTAAATTTTAGCTGCAACCTATTAAAACTGCTACCTACGCTGCTCCTCCATATAATTAGTTGCCTGCATGCGCTCTGTCCTGAAAATTTTATGCCTGAAATCCACTGCTGACTGACATCTCTGACCTCTGCCTCTGTCCTTCCAGCGCTGCTCTGCCTCTGTCCTGACATAACCTGTGCTCTGCTCCATATTCCATTGCCTGCACAGATATGCGTTGAATTCTCTGCATTGAATGCTGAAGCATCTTTGTGAAGTATTGAAGACCGTGCGATGAATGGAGCGTGATTCTCTGTGTTGAATAGTTTAACCATTGAATGGAGCATTGAGTCTGTGCATAACTCCTGTATGTGCGTTTTGAGAGCTGTGTGGAATAAAAAACGTTGAATGTACGCAATATTTTTGCCAAAAGCCTGGAATTTATGCACTCTAGTTTGCCATTGCGGCTGCTGCTGTGGAATTGTTGATGATAATAATAGGGACACTCTGCTGGAATCCTCAAATGCAGACGAAGCGCAGGAAGAAATATGCGTGCTTGCATTTGCTTCAATGAAGAATATTTTCTTTTTCTTCGAACTGTTGTCGGATCGAGTGTCTTGGAGCCTTACGATGAACAGAAAGCATGTTTCTTGCAATTTGCTGCCGAATATGCTATTCCATGCCAGCGGCAAAGGCTATAAAAAATTGTGAAGAAAAAAACTTCAAACCCTGACGGTCTCGAGATCTTGATGACCTACCGAGCATAGCTTCTTTACTTGAAAGCTTCAATAGTTGTTAGGCTTCATTTATGTATGTTTTTTTGTTGGTTTCTGAAAGAAAGATTGTGCTAACAGTGTTTGCGAGGCTGTTTGAGTCTCGTTTTTTGGAGATTTAGGGTTTTGAATATGGGATCTGTCATGGAGGAGGCCGCGGAACGGGATTTGCTTTAGCTACAACAAGATTTTTGCAGAATGCGTTGCTGGAAACATAGCCGTGACGAGAATACAGTTGGGGACGCCTCGGTGTCCTTTCTTAGCCATTAACAAATAACTTGAACGGTTCTGGATGTCGTAGGTTTGTATCTTGCAAGGAAACGGGGACAGAGCCTTGACATTGTTTGAACAGGGATCTTTTTGGTCGAAAAGGGAACGAAGAAACGGGAAATCAGCATGAAAGACTGTGTTGTCGACTGGAAATTTAGAAAGAAAAACAGAGTGCTATACTGTTTCTGGCGGAGAAGTAGAGACATTTGCTAGATAAAAAAGGGTTGTTGTACATAACTATCTGACAAATCTGCGCCAGGGGAAGTATCTTGTGGTGGAAAAGCTGAAGTCAGGGGACACTTGGCCGAATATTGGGAAATCAAAGCTCAGACATTGTTCATTTTGCTATATTTTCGTCCCAAGCTTAAGGCCAAATGAGGCTCTTGTCCTCGGGCTTCGATCAGCAGCCTCCAGAAGGGAGTTGAAGCATGCACGAAGTCCTTTTCTTTCGGAAGTCAAGTTTCTAGATAATTAGAGGGAGTTGTCTATCTCTCTAGTTCCTTTTGGTAGATGTTACAACAATCATTCCTTGAAGTACAACTCAGTATTGTAACTGGGTACTTCCATCTTTGTAATTTATACTTACAGATGTACGAAGTGCATTATGATGAAATAATGTATTTCATTTCAAAATATACAATGGAAATTTTAGATTGAGATCGACGTTGCACTATGAGTACTTGGGATGCTTGATTTGTTACCATTGTACAGACGGCGATCACAAATAGTAGTTGCTGGGCTATAAATTGATTTGAGGGCGAACATTGAACTGTGGTACAAGTCGGAACAGCTTCGTAATCTTTTCACTTGTTGAGGGTTAAATTCAAACCTGTTCCGCCATGCTACGTTGTGCCATTGGTTCCAGGGTCCTATTTTGTAGTGTAAACTCTTATTTCTAAGTTCAAGAGATACTGGAAAAGTCGGTTCCAGAGACATTTGCAGATCAGTCATAGTTTCCTATTGTGGACGAATTTCTGGGAACAAACTTATCCTTATTACTGTGCAAACTCGCGATTGTTCCAGGTTCCTTTATCAATACAACACTTCTTTGCCTTGCTTCCTTGACTCATTTGCTGCACATTTAAAAAGGATATTGCTGAGTACTGTGAGTGATATTACTTTTCTGCATTGAGTAATAGTTATGATCAGTTTTAAGGTGTAAATCTGACACTAAAGCAAAAATGGATAGAATCACTGAAATATTAGAGTTCTTAAAAACTCTGATACATTCCTCTAATCATGATACATTAAAAGTCAGCAAAGTTTCTCTCACAGACATTCAGACATGTCTACAAAATGCACAGGAAAAGATTGATTTTTTGCAGCTTGAATCACAGCTACAGCAAGAAGAGCTACATCAAAATAGACACCATTATGAACCTATTTTTGTTCAGAACATTGAGACAACCACCCATCAGCAGCATGTTAATAATGTTACAGTTCATTCAGATTTAGTACCAAACAAAGCAGCAAGGTTGCATGCAAATGCAAAAGTTCAGTCTACACTTCCCAAGCCCATCATCAGACCTTGGGAACAGCTTGTCCACAACAAGCACATAACTGATCTTGGATATGACAAGGACTTGTCCTTTCATATTCCAGACTACTCAAAGCCCATTTAGTTTCAGAGTTCTGGATTCATTCATGACAGTTCACCTACTCCTCATGACAGTTCAGCTTCAGCTGTTCCAGACTCTGCCCCTCTTCCACAGCAACAACAACAGCAACAAAATGTGAAATGCCAACACTGTAACCGAGTTGGCCATCTGAAAGATCAATGTTTTGATCTTCATCCATGTAAGCACTGTCATAAAACCAGTCATTCTTCA
>APFE030820688.1:95080-112779 GCA_000404065.3 Pinus taeda | reverse complement strand
CTCGAGGTAGCAGGGGAGGGTGCTGGAACCAGGTTTCTGCACCCTTGGGATGTCTTGATGTGGTTTGGAGGGGTTGGGATCCGTATGCCACCTCGCGCCACTCTGTACTACTCTCGAACTTTCGCTTAGATCCATACAGATGCACTTTCTTATTAATCAAATTATTACAGATCTAAACTTTTTATTATAGTCTTTAAGCAAACATTTAACAATAAATCTGAGGCTCGCACTCATAAAGAAAGATATAAACTCATATAACAGATCATGCGGAAATTCATAATATAAGCAACAGACAGATTCGCAAGAAACCACACTGACTCAGAAATCCTTATCTTTATTGATCTTCTCTTCAGTACAACCAGATCCGCCCTATGCATACAACTACAGGCGTCCGCGCACCCAACTGCGGACTCTACCAGGCCTCTGTGCACACAGCTGCAGGGCCTCTATCTCTCTACCAACACCCTTGACTCAGACTTACAGACGCTCCAAGACTTCTTGCTTCATAAACCCATTTCCTTCTAGATCAAAATAATACTTACTAAAAACTGACCTCTAACCATAGAGCCTTGCTCTATTTATACATTTCCATGTTCCACGTACCATGGGCAGGACGACTCATTTTACATTATTTTTTGCCGAACAACCCTTTGACTTGACTCATTACACTTCGTGCTCTGTGCATCTCGTGGAGTATTTACCATACCTTTACCCAAAATTGCGGGCTTTGAGCCCCAAAACTGTTACGCGGGACCTTCACTACCCAACAGGACCCCAACACAATCATCATGACTCGTCCCGAGCCACTCGGCTGGTGCGACAATCTTCGCACGAAGGTCGGTCAGCAACTTTTGTGCTTCGCTTGTACTTGCAGCAACCTCTTTCACCATCCATTGTACCTATTCGACACGAGACACCGACACATCAGTCGCTATTTCGTTTGCTTTGCCAGGTGCATATTCTGCCTGCATGCATGCTACCTTGCACTCGATGGTGGTGGAAACCGCGAATGTCTCATCAAGGCATGGCTGGAGACATTCTGTAATCAGTGCTTCCTTCTATCGGGCAGCATCAGCTTGTACCTTCAGGGCCTGGGCCTCCCTCATCTTGGCCAAACACTGCATAATAGCAACCGTTTGCACAGTCCCTCTAACATTATCATAGGCTTATTAGAGCTCCCTTGCCTCTATTTCCAGTCGCTATAAAGGTGGGATCTTTCTGGAGTGAAGTGAGCATAATATGCGACTGATCCAACAAGGTGATGCACACCTTCATGGCACATGTGATCGTTTCCCGCCCAAATTGAATGATGCCTCTGCACTGCTCGGTGACCTCTGGTGGTGTTGAAGGTTGTACTTACAGTTTCAGCTCGACAATCCGCAAGCTAAGAGCCAACTGAATCCTCGCAGCCTCCTCCTTTTCTTCGCAGAACCCAGTAGCTAGCTTGTGGATTCATATGCCAGCAGGCAACTCGGTCGCAATCTCCAGCTCAATGGCACGCGAAAATGCTTCCTCTACAAGTTGCTCCAACTACTGACTCTATGCGACCACTTCATCCCATTGGAGGCTCAACTATTCTATATTAATTCTCTGTTCACTAAGTACTTGTTCCACGCATCCGTCCCTGGTGCAGAGCTCCATCCTTACGCTGTCCTGGAGCTGGTACAAGATTTCGCGCGGGAGCGTAGCCAAATTTAATCCAAGCCCCGTAAGCTGGCCCACCACAACTTTGTCCACTACATTTTCTATTATCAATGCTCTTGTTGGGATCGTGACAGTATTAGCCATTTGGGCCTTTAGCAGCTGCTCAGTGTAACTCCACAAGTAGCGATGTTTCCCGGCTGCGAGGCTTGTGTCCCAAGTTCCTATTTCTACGCGCAGAGCGTCCCCAACACAATTTGTTACTCTAACATGGCCTCACCGATTGCTTCTCGAGCGACTTCACGAACTGTGTCCCCTATGTCACCTAGGTCACCCTTGGTCATGGTCAGTTCTCTGTCCCATTTAGATGCCTTGGCCTTCTTCCGCGACTTCGTTCGTTCTGTCAGCTGCCACCGTTTTAAGGGCACACCTGTGGTGGTTGGTGGCATTCCTTCCATCCCTGTCTCCATAGCCATCTATATGGGCACCTTCAGACCGCTTCCGTCCTTTGTTGTTGCAGCCCCTCTTGCTGGTGCCTTGCTTGTCGAAGTCTGCGCCGCCTCCCGAGCCACCCGAACCTCCGCAGCGTGCTGTTCATTCCGCTTTTGCTGTGCTGCACACTTAGCTTCAGCCTTCTGTTTTTGGATAGCAACCTCATCACACCCTACCGCATCTAATTTGTGCCATTCGAGAGGCGAGGTATCCAATACCGCGTAGATAGCTTCATCAATGGCAATGAAAGGAAGTGTGGTCCACGTCCAGTCGAAGTCCTTGCGTGCTCGGATGTAGACAAAGTGCATGTCTCCTTTAAACTCGAAGATGTTCTTCACATTGTCATATATCTCATTGGACAAACGGGGTTGTTGTGTGATCCATTATTGGACGTTTGCATCCATCAGTATCCAGAAAACCTTGATGCCCCAGATTCTTGCAGCGTCCCTCGTCGCCCAAAGCAACGCGTATTTGGCGGCTTCTGGCCAATCCTGGACCAAGGAAGGGAATTAGTTGTCTTCGGGTAGTTCACTTGTAACCAACATGATGAATAACAATGACCATGGGTAATGGAAGGTCTTACCCTCCTCTTGGACCTCCCGACAATTGGCCAGGAATTCGTCGCAGAGGAATTATGCCTAATTAAACCATTCCCCTCCTGCGCACTGTTCTGCTAGCGCGAGACTATTGCTGGGACCTCGTTGGCGCAGCATTTCCGCGTCACTTTGCCTGCCAACAATTGGGTAGAAACACAAACCCCTTTGTTCGAAATGCTGTCAATAGCATACCCTCATTGCTTCTTCTCCAAATTGTATTTTTTTTCAACGTTTCCATCATCGTCACATCGCCACTCATAGCAACTATTTCCATGCGGTCCCTGCCTTCACAAGGAAGTTGCGTGATCTTGTGAATAAGTTCGGCAGTGGTAGGAACGAATTTGTTTATCCATAAGTATCCATCGTGTACCGAGTAGAGCAATTGTTGGATGAACAATATTGTGATGGGGGGCCATTGAAAATGTGGGATGGACAAGAGACATAGTAACCTAGCTTCCTCCACCTTTCGTAGCCACTTCCTCGGCTGGAGTGTCATAACAGTTCCCTCTACACTTTGCTTCATTAGTTCGTTGGTCGCCAAATGGGGAAACTTATTGGTATCTGCAAGGTCCTAGTCTTCAAGCTTCATGGTCGAGATGCGGCCGGTCAGCGTTTCTTTGAGCAACACCTCATTAGGAAGGGTCGGGGTGATGAGTATGTTGTCAACGTCATCCAGATTTGTAGGGACATTAGCCTTCCCTTTGCTTGGAGGAACATACTTGGGTCATCGTACTGGCTAGATATTTTCTTTGCCTCTTCATCTGGTTCTATTTCATCAACATAGGTTGGAGATCCCTCTTCCTCCTCGTCGCTTTCAATTGTAACAGCTTTTCCCTTTTCCTCCATTGTGAGCTTGCTAAATCGTGGATTTCGCGGCGACCTCCTTACTAGTCCTAGTATTTGGGGGTCCTTCTTGATCCGCGGTGTACAGGGTGATTTGGTGACTTTGGCTGCCAGTGGCATAGGATTCTATGGAACCTCTTTGGTGGGGGTTATCGACCTCAGGAATCACTCTCGCAATTCCTTTGTCAATGCCTGAAACCATAAGCTTTCTTCCATTAGTTTGTCATTCATCTTGCTCCTCTCGGCTTGAACCCAGGGCATCCTATTCTTCGAATGATTAAGCTTTGGTGTGTGCCCCTTCACTTGCTTGTTATATAAGCTTTCAAATTCAAATTCGACCCTTCGCCATATTCGTGGCTCATTAATGCGATCTTGGCAGTTACACCTATGCATTAATTGCCCACCGCCCGCTCCTCAGTGTTTTAAATGGGCCATGTTATCATGAACAGTAACTGCAATAGTCGCCTTCCATCCCTCCCCTGGGGCAGCGCAGCCCCTAGTACACGGATGCGTTCTATGCGTTTGACTGGCCTTGCGTGCCACGGTCGAATTACGCAGCTTTCCTGCAGCCTGTTTTATAATCCTGCGCCCTCTTTCAACTGCGTGGAGCATTGAGATTGGGCCTCCTACAGATATTCAGGTCGTCGCACCCTTCATGCAAGCCTTCCTCTTCCTTGCTAGCCAGGGCTGCAGGCACCCTTCGCGTTCCTTTGAATCTGGTAGCTTATTACGGTTTGTGCTCCCTTGTACCCTAGGGTTCAGTGGCAACCATGATAGCAGGGTCACGGCTTGAGCTAGTAGTGTAGGAGGGTCGGCCAAGTCTAGTTCCCTTAGTGGCTCTTTCGCGCGACGCGTTTGTGTGACTCCTAATTTAATTTTGTTAATTTCTTCATCCAACCTCGAACTTTCTCTCCTTAACGGGGTCCCTGCTTCCTCTATCTCACGAAGTCTCATGTTGCCACGCTGAATGGCTTCCCACGACTGTCGGATCACTTCGTCAAAGTTTTCTTGTTCAGGTCGAACTGCAAGGGCAACAGCTAGGGAAGTCCTCCTCGGTCCCTTGATTTCAGCGCATTTATTCACAGGTGGAGTTCTCTGCACACACCCTGCTTGTTTTATGGTTTTCTTAGCCTAGCGAACCCTTGTGATGCGCAAATGTCATTGGGTCGATGGTTGCACCTCATACCATTGCGGGCTCCGTTGTAGATGGGTACTCAAACTGCTATATCGTGGCTGCCCTGGTCACTGCAGGGGTCCTCTAACCCGTAATTGCCTTCTATCTTCGTGATCAGTCCACCTCATCTTCCTATGCCATACCGGTGTGCACGGTGCTTCTTCTGTCGCACTATGCCACTCCTTCTTTATGATTGAAATGCTAGGGTTGACGAAATGATCCTCATTTGTTGCATCGTTATCCACTGACCATTATCGTACTTCAGTGGTCACGCATCGCAATGATCTAATCATCATATTACAGTTGAGTGTTATGACTTCATGTAATCAGTTCTACCATCGTTCAATTTCCTCATTTGAATCTGATGTACAGGAACTATCATGCTCCCATGAGAGTCTTCCGTCCGTTGAGGGATTCACCCGATCCTCATCTTGCACTGTTATCTGGTAGATGCAGTCTAGTTCAACGTCACCGTCTTCATCACGCACCGGCTCGGTGTGGCGTGCTCCTTCAGCTGGGTCTAGTGGAACTATGACATGAAGTGAATTTTTCTCGAATATCATTTTCCATCTTTTTAAGCTAATGACCCCATTCATGTCTGTGGCCCAATCTATTCCTAGCAATGCAAGGTATGGATTACTATCATCAACAATTTCTATTACCTCAAAGTCGGTCTACGTACTTACTCCTTCAATGTCCACTATCACCCCTTGTAGTCGTCCCATCGATAAGATATTTTGTTGATTGGCCATCTGTAGTTGAATAGGAGACCATTGTAGTGTGGGCCTACCCATGTGTTCCCACGTTTGCTTAGGCAACACACTCACGTCTAACCCTAGATCTAGAATGACCTGGTCCATCTCATATTCACCGACTTGTGCCGTCATTTGCATCTCCCGCCCAATGCGCAGGACATGTTTCCCTAGTTTCCGTACTACGCGTCGTTCCCCTACTCCTATGCACCTAGTGATCAGCTCTTGTAGTCCTTTAACTACTCTATTGTCACGTAGCAACTTCATACATGTCTCTAGAAAGGTGGTAAGCATAGAGGGATCAATTCTTGTCTCAATTGGAACCCTATTACCTGGAGTAGACACTTCCGTGAAGCTCTTTTGAGCTTCTTTACATGTCCCTTTCACTTGTTCTCTCTCCAAATCAAGTTCCCTGGTAGGAGCATCGTGACCCTTCCCATCATCTCCAGGTTGTTTCCTCGCATCTCCTCTTCTGGTTGCGCCGTTCGTTAGTACCATGTTTACGCTGGGGTCCACTTCATGGGGTTCCAACCTCATCATTTGGACATTTTGAGTCATAGTGGGTTGCAGTACCCCCTTTTCGCGCATCTGGGCAATAATTGTCGGACAATCTATCATTTCATGGTCGAACTGCTCACAGTATGGACAAGATATCCTCGTTGGATTAGTACAGTCGTGACCATAGTGCCTCGGCCCTCCACAGTTATAACAGATCAATTGTCCGCGCCCTCGCCCCGGCCCCATTCCTCTTCCTCGTCCACGTCCTTGAAATCCCCCGGATGGCCCGACAGCTGGGTCGAAACCTCACGCTTCAGTTTCCACTCGATAGGCTGGGGTCCTTTCCATCATTAAATCATAACTTCGACACGTTCATTTAGCCTTACCCACTGATCTACAAAATTTACAATACAGCTGCTGCGGGGTCTGGGTATACTTCTGCAACAGGTGGCAGTTGTCTCTTGCGTGCTTTCACCCCACTTGACAAATGCCACACCAGAGCATGGGTGCCGCAGTTGGCCCTGCTTGTACCTCTGGCTTTAATGGCATCGAGCCCCCTCCCACCAGATAGTTTGCGAAGACAGGGAAGTGGTCCTTGTCATGTCCTTGACTTTTTCATTTAATGCACCCTACCTTTGTATGCACCTCCCATCGACGCACCCTTTCTTGCTTCAATTTTTGCATTTCTAAGCACAGGTTTTGTATTTGCGCGTGGATTTGCTGAACTTCCAGCCCCTGATCCTGTATTGGAGTTTCGTGCAACCTCATTGTTGTCTCTAATGCTTCGGCTTGGGTTGAGATCTTTTGTTGTGATAACGCCTTACTCAGATGTGGTGTCAACGATGCCACACACCACGCGCAGTGTTGCGCATCCGTCAATGTCATGCTAGCCTCGCGGATTGTGCTTTTCAATCTCTAATCCAGATCCCACGGGGTTTCACCAGGTAACATCATGATCTCCTTGAACCCAGTGACTGACTGCGTTTCGGATTTTGGCCGACTAAATTCTCTGTTCAATGCGTCCTGGATCGCCGCTATTCCTGCATTCAGATGATTGCTCGAGTACTTTATATACCACGTCAACATGCAGTCCTGCAACACGCTAACCAAACTGGCCTTCTTGATGTTGTCATCCGTTATGCCTTGGCTTCCATACAGCCTTTACCACAAACCAGAAATGACCTAGTTCCTCATTTCCTATGCCTCTAAATACCGGCAACTTGACTGCACTCACCATCCCAACCCTCGGTGGTGGCGGAGGTGGGGTAGGTGAAGATGGATTTGATGTAGGTAAAGTAGGTGATGGCGTGGACGGTGGTGGTATCAGTGGAATGCGTTGCTTAATCAACCGGACTGCACTTCTGGGAAAGAACCTTGCGAGCTCCTCCTCGCTTTCTCGCAAAATAAAAATCAAAGGACTGTTCTCTAATCCTTTGATTCCTCAGCAGCCTCTTCCGCTCCGCGTTACACTGGATATTAATGAATGCACATAATCCATTTTTCACATAACAGCATTTTAATCCAAGTATTCAAAGATTTGATATATTTACCCCGCAGTCCTTGGGGAAAGTGCCTTTCTGCTTCACTATAACTCATAGTTGTGTCTATCGCAAACTCAGTGATAAACCCTCCTATTATCCGATCCAACCAGTGATCCACTGCGCGTGCGATTTTATCTTCAGATGCTTCTAGCCTGCGCACCAATTCCGGAGCCTACACAATGGGTTGATCTAGCCTGCACCTTCCCACGCGGTCAGCTAGCCTCGCGATCCACTCGTACAACTCTGTCGAGAATGACGCAAAGAAGACCTCATGGATCTCTATGTATATGTAACGATCCAACCACATTTCTTTTGATATCTGTGGATTTCTGTTTTCCTAAACCACGAACTCGTGAAGCTTCTGATCCAACCAATCCTCAAGCTCTTTCTTTGTAGGGTTCTAGTGTTCCGACATCAGGCATCCCTTAGACAAATCTCGGTCCCAGCAACGGAACCATTTGTTGGCTTATTAGGGCCTAACCTAGGTTCGGAAGGTTGTTAGCCAAACAAATCCCACAGCTATCGGCCATTTGGCAATAGCTCGTGGAGCACGAAATGAGGTCTCACCCGAGGTAGTAGAGGAGGGTGATGGAACTAGGTTTCTGCACCCTTGGGATGTCTTGATGTGGTCTGGAGGGGTCGTGATCCTTATGCGGCCTCGCGCCACTCTCTACTGCTCTCAGACTTTTGCGTAGATCCGCGTAGAGGCACTTTCTGATTAATCAAATTATTACAGATCTGAACTTTTTATTACAGTCTTTAAGCAAACATTTAACAATAAAACCCAGAGTGAGCAATCATAAAGAAAGATATAAACTCATATAACAGATCATGCATTAATTCAGAATATAAGCAACAGACAAATCTGTAAGAAACCACACAATGACTCAAAAATTCTTATCTTTATTGATCTTCTCTTCAGTACAACCAAATCTGCCCTGCACACTCAGTTACAGGGGTCCTTACACCCAGTTGCGGACTTTACTAGGCCTCTACGCACACAGCTACAGAGCCTCTATCTCTCTACCAACACCCTTTACTCGGACTTAGAAATGCTCCAAGAATTCTTGCTTCATAAACCCATTACCTTCCAGATCAAAATAATACTTACTAAAAACTGACCTCTAACCATAGAGCCTTGCTCTATTTATACATTTCGGCAGGTCGACTCATTTTACATTATTTTTGGACAGACAACCCTTTTACTTGACTCATTACACTACGCACTCCGCACATCTTGCAAAGTATTTACCATACCTTTACCCAAAATTGCGGGCTTTGAGCCCCAAAACCATTACGCGGGGCCTTCGCTACCCAACATGAGGTGATGGTGTGACATGAATGTCGTGCAAACTTAGAGAACGAAATAGAGAAGGAGTTGCATGTGTTGAAGCAGCAGCTCAAGGAAGAACATGAGCTTCATAGACAAGAGAATGAGTTGTAGCAGGAATAGGTACAGTAGGGGGCGCAACATGCACAGGCGGATGAAACTACGCCCATACAAGTTATGGATCCATCCCAACAGCAGGCACGGAGCAGACAAGGTGAGCAGTGTTGTTGATCGCATGCAAGGGACTTCAGCAACATGCATGCTATCCCGCCCATCTCACACACTCACCGAGGCGAAGACAAGAATCAAGTCCAACTGGAGCTAAACATGTATTTTGACAAGTCGATGTGCACAACCACCAGCACATTCTTGGAGATCAGCACAGACACTATGCATCAACATGTTTCCAGTCTAGTCGCACCCAAGACAACCATGCTCATGGTATCAGACGAGTTGGACCGAGGAGCCATATCAGTGTACCCAGATGCAACGAAGGTAAGAGTTCGCTTCAACAAGATGTCACCATTGAGCACACGGACACACAAGCTTGGCATCAGTTTGCCACCATTGACCATCACAAGGATGTCAAAGAGTTTGTCTCACCACAACGGTCCAAGTGTTAGTGATGTCTTGCATGGCTTGCTCAAGCCATTTTGTCTCACATGGGTACATGTGCAGAATGTATATAACATCTTGTCAAGTGTAAGTTCAAGTGTCGATAATGGATGTAACAGTCATAGAGTAGATGAAGAGTCATGAAGGTAGATGACCAGCCACAAAGGGGAATGTCAAGAGCCACCCCACCCTTTGCTATAAATAGTCCCTCATAACTCATTGTACAAGAGTTTTGGTCAGCCAAGCTTTCGATGAGACTATAATAGAGAGAGCTTGGATATTATTATAACGCGCCTTGGCTTCTCTAGTGTGCAGAGCTAGTATATCTCTTCGGAGAAACAGGTGGTTGTGGCTATAATGTTCTGCTATCGGAACTAGTGATTAGACATGGATGTATTGTATGACTGGAACTTACACTTCTTAATATAACAGAGCCGACATGTTTCATGCGTATGTCATATTATATTCTAGCTATCTTGTTTACTCTAAATGGTGTATGTATATGTTTTCTTACACATGCATGTATGTACTATTTTGTATAAGTATGTATGAATCTTACTGAAATGTGTTGATTGGTTTAACCATCACTTTGGATTGTTAGCTAACTTGCTTTCGAGCTATTGATGCATCTTTGCTCATGTGTTCCCTTCCAAGCCATGTACTATTACAAGTTTCCAAGGGTCGCACTCACCCCACTTTCCATGTCTTAGAACCGTTCATGCATCTTCCTTGTCTCGATTCAGTGGTCACACCCTTGCTACCAACAAGGACATTTTACTTTCCTCTGTGTGAAATCACAGTCAAGGCATTGCCGTACGACCAACTGCTCATACTTCTACACCAAATGGTATGAGGTCTAATTGAGACTTCTTGCCGGGGAGATCCTCTGACATGTTGGCGAGTCCAGCACCATCAACAAGTGTTTAAGAGTGATTAATTTGATTTTTTTCTAAAAAATATGCCTATGAATTCTTTGCTAAAACAAAGGAAAGAAAAACAAGATAATTAAACTTCTGAAGGATTGGTTTCCAACGATTACGAATTCATATGTGAGCTAGCAATTATAGCAATTCACCTATCCAATTCGACTTCCATGGATTTTTAATTCAATGGAATCATCATGCTTATTCTTTGAGATATTTCTAGAAACACCTTGGTTGCAAATCTTAATTTCACGTGGTCATATTTATAGACAAATCATACATGTAATTAATTACAACCATTGAAGCATTATGTCAAACAGTTTGCAAGCATGAAATGTGCATCCATTGAGGCATTTTGTCAAACTAATACATAAGTAGTACTATCATCCATCTTCATTGCTACATATACAAAAATTTAGGCACATAAATGACTATAAATATTTAAGAATTTTTACAAATATCTCGTAGCGATGTAGCTATAGCCATTGGAGAATTTTGAACAACGGTTAGTAGTCAAAAAACAAGCTGCTAACTATTAAACTTCAAACAAGCAGTCACAAGTTATTTAAACTATAAAGGTATTAACCATTGAGACTTTAAAACAATAATTCCAAGCTTATATAACAGTTTGGTTTCATAAATAGAGGCTACCATGTAAATTACAACTAAAACAAAACAGCAAAACAAACCACCAAGCAACAACAACAAATATGTAAAATGTAGCAGATTAAAGAAACAGATTCTTAAAATTTGTTTCTTAAAATCAAAGCTGGGGTGACATGGACTTAAGGTATAGACACCCCCGGAAGTTAAAATGAATCAAACCAGAAATGTCTAGAAACATGATTCTTTAAAACCACAACCAAAAACAAATTCCTACTATCTCATTTATCACTTTTGTCAAACATATAACGCGCAAACCTATCTACAGCTGTAAAAAGAGAAGGAAAGACAAAATTTATGCTATTAATATGTTTTCATAAAACTCATGGCAGCCTAAATGCTTCAGCCATTAAGGTATAATATCAATCAACTTCCAACGAAATTGTGCAACAAAAACTTACATAAAATAAACCACAGTTGTTGCAAAATTTATTCATCATTTAGTGTGTAGCATTTGATATACATCTAAGTTTCAATCAACAACAAAATAAGAAAAAAGCATGTAATTAAAAAAATTGAACAGGTTATTCCTGATTTTTTTTGTTTTTATAAATTTGACTCACCTGTATGGATTCTCTCTTTAAAACAATATAATGTTGTCAACATACCTGGTATTGAATTTAGACAACTCAAAAAAATAGGAGTATGCTCCAACTCCAATGAGAGTATGCTCCAGTTCCGCTATCCTTACCAACTCATTGTGAAATAGCCGATTTTCCTCCCAACCATATCCAGGAAGAACTTCTCCCCATGGAACCTCGAGAGCTACAAATTCTCACAAGCAGTTCCAAAATACAACAGTATAGAGATTTGCAAGGAAAACTGAGGAAGCAAATTTTCGCTTCCTCCCAATACCCCTCACGGCCAACCTCAATAGCTATACATCTTAGGATTTTAGTAAGAATTTCATATTTATTTTTGAAGCAATTAGCTGCTCTCCATATCTCTCCCTCTCATAATTTTCCCCAAGTCTCTTCCACTCTTGGCATCATAATCCACACCCCCAAGTGAGAATACATGAGACTCATATATAGGAGAAGCAACCAATTCTTGTCATAAAGGAGGAGTAATGTGCATGCATTGTATTCCATTTAGAAGAGTGTAACTTATGCCATTAAGGAGAGGTATGCATGCCTTAGTTAAGGAGAGTGTAACATATGTATTAAAGAGAGTGTAAGAGGAATATTTTATGACATATTTTTAATAAGTGAAAAGGAATATGTCATTCTTTCATGAGTCCATAAAATAGAGTGTAATGCATTATTTAAAAGAGAGTGAGTTACATAGAGCCATGAGATTCATGAAGAAGATGTGTGAATTGATTGAGGAGATGAAGTTGACTTGTAATTCCTTTTTAATAATAATATCATAGTCTCATAAAAGATAATAATAATATTAATAATATTGAGGATTCAATCAAGATTGAACTATTTGAATTGATTAATGATAAGCTAAGTCATTTTTTTCAACTCCGCTTGATTACCAATTTATGCAAGGTGATTTACTATTTTTGGAAAGTCATGCTTGAGATGTTGGACACGACTTTCTATTTTTAGAAAGTCATTCCAGAATTGTGAGAATGAAATTTTATTTAAGGAAATTCATCCATGAGTGGTACTTTTCTTCTGGAGAATAGAGATTCTGCAAACCTATTTCATGCATCTCGTGCCTTAGTAGATTGAGGACTCCGCGCCCTAATCTACTCCATAGATCTAAGATTCCACAACTTTATATTTTTAAATATTCAGGACTACATGCCCTAAATATATAAGACTCCACGTCTTTATATTTCTTGGATTTAGGACTCCACGCCCTAATTTCCACGCCCACTCATCTACTGTTCTTTGAAACTCCACTGTTCTTTGAAATTGACTTAATCACATTTTACTAAGAATTGTGCATGGCTTCCACTGTCATTTTGGTTTGAAGAAATGACTTCCACAGTCATTCATAATTGAACATCCTTGTTGGAAAATGACCAGGTACCCTACCCTATCCTACTTAGTACAATATTAGACATATATAATCACGCAAATCATGTATCATCCATAAATCATAATGATCCATCTGTTCCACATAACCATGAGCATCCATGGGTCTATGTGTCTTAATCTTGGATCACCATCCATGTCATACACTTGCTTCATAAATCAGATACAAAAAGAGAAACATATGTATAACATTTACTTATCCAAAACTATCCAATACATATAATCAATGATACCACATATAAGAGGAAATGTAACTATACAAAATGTTATTCCCAAATCCAGTGATCAATCTGCCATGCATAAACATAAAAAGAAATATAGCTATGTATATAAAGCATTATTCCTCAATCAAGTGATCAACCTGTCATATACATAACTCGTCAAAAATCACCCTTGATAGGAGTGACAAAACTATATTAGGAAAAAAAACAAGACAATACAAGTATCGACTTGCATGTGTATTTTCCTTACTAGATTTGGTATCCATGGCATTACATGTGGTTCTTTTCTATCATGGCATGGTTTTTTCCAGGTGTAATAGTTTTTTCAGCCTAGTCTTTCCATTTCCAAATAGCCATTGTGTGATGGGGTTCTCACGTTTTGGTTGACCTGGATTATCAGATGGATTCTAAGCTTAGAGTAGTGCATCTCCGAATCATAGAGCACATGGCATAGTGGTCCCTGAACTGGAATTTGGATCACATTTAATCCACTAGCCTAATGACCCTTGAGCCAAAATGTGGGTTGTGGTAAAGCCAGGATTGTGTTCCCTTAGTGGGCCTAGGAATCCTTACCTGTGAATGGCAGGATATAAGGTAAATCCAAGAGGTGTTTTTCTCTCTGTTGGCCCTAGTAATCTCGGAATTGGGACATGTGATAAATCCTATAGAGTGGTTCTCCATTTAGGTCCTAGTGATGCGGGTTTGGATTGCAATAAATCCTAAGAGACTAGAAGATAGGAAAATTCCTCACAGTGTAGGTGGCGAAATCTTGTGGCATCTATGCTTGTTTGGCCTAGTGATCGAGTGGAGATCACAGTAAAGCATGTCATAATGTGTTCATTATGTTGGCCTGGTGATTAAGCATGGATTATGGTAAATCATGGTTTCTATTAATGAGAGTGAGGTGGTTTAGCCTTAGTATGCCCTAACTAGTTCTTTTGGTTGAGCCCCACATTCATGCTTGGAATATGGCACGAGAGTTAATCGTTGAAGAGGTATTTGGATCAACCATTCTATGGTCAAGTGGAACGTGGTAGTCCCATCTCCGGTTGGTTTAATGCATTCATTAATCAGAAATCCATTCTCTTGATTTCCATGTGAAAATGTATTGATGTTGTAACACCCCCTCCTAAGTCTACCCAAATTACCCATGCTAACTGTGGTAAACATAAGGATAGATGCTACTACAATCAGATTCAACCTCCTATGTTACCTTAAGGAATTGGAATCAATGGAACATCACATGCAGTCATCCAATATCATCAACAAAACCCTCAAGAGACAAGTCAGCCACTCAAAAAACCTATCCCTGTGTCCCACTTCTATTCTCTAGCTTGTAGGCCATAGTCGCTTTCATGCTATCGGCAAGGGAATGACCAGAAATCAAAAGTCCCTCTCATAGGGCTGCCTACCAATGACTGTGGACCAAAATTGCTAGTTTTGTGCCAGTGACCCTAGGATTTCAACCACTTTGCTAGCCTAGAATCCTAGCCTCTACCCAAAACTTGTTGTAACTTCCAGAATTCATTAAAAACATAATAAAAATGTTGACTATTCAAGTATCACCCTCAAGACAAGGCCTAAGCATCCCAAACTGGGACTGACATTCTGTGAAACTCTTGGTATCAATGCAACCTACCGGTCTAGGATACAAAACATATCATAAACGACTGAAACAACTTATGAAACATAACCAAAAAGATCACCTCCTTCTCCATTCAACTACTACATCATCAAGTAGGTATTGCATCCATCCATTTAACAGTTACAAGTAAATACATGAACTAACCATGACATGAACCAACCATTAAACCATGCTTATAACCAACATAAAAATATATAAATATCAAAGATATGACAGCCATTAAAATCCACATATAAATTAGTGCAAACGTACCACTCGACCATAGACATGGCTGAACCAAATCTCTATTTCAACCAGCCACCCCCATGCCATATTCCAAGCATGAATATGGGATATGATAAAAAAATCGATCTTAGAACAACCAAGGGAATCCAAAGGTTACACCACCTCCACCCTCCTCAAACCATAATCACACCAAAACCGATGCTCTGATCACAAACGAACATAACTTGGAATGCCATCTAGAATCCATTACTATACTTGAGGAATTTGCAGTCTCCTTGTCTCTCAGGGTTTACCGCAATCCAATCCCATATCACTAGGCCCTAAACTGAGACTTTTCACGCAAGATTTATTGTGTATCCCGCCAAAACCAGTCAAGGGATTCCTAGGCCTTTGGGAATGAACCTTGAGACCACCTCTGCCCTAGATTCTGAAATCCATCCGACAATTCAAAAGCTCAAAACTGAGATCAACATACAAACACACCATGGAATCGGGAAAAAGGCTAGGTTAGGCTAAAATCCACTAGCATAACCTGAAAAAGCCATGTTACTGACAACAAGAGAAAAACACAACAACATGCAAATCCATGCACGTCCAAACCAACTAGGAAATCACACATGCAAAATATTACCTGCAATTATTCCTGTTTAATTTGTTTGATCCTACTTTCCTTTCCTTGTTCCTTGTTTTCCTTCCTTTCCTTTCCTTTCTTTCCCTTTTTCCTTTTCTCTGAACTAGAGTGCTCCAAGAAAATTCTAAGAGACCAAAAGTGAGGGAGAGAGAGAGAATAGTGAGATATCTCCAAACTTGAACTGAGAAAAGGTTGCTAACTGATCCTCATAAGCCTTTTTTATGGATGAGGCCTCTACTTTCTTCATTTTCCATTATTTTCCTTCATTTTCCTGTTCACATGCAACCAATGACCTTTCACCTCCGTTTTTTACTAATTTCCATTATTTTCATAAAGAATTGTGCCAAAAATTCCATTTTAACTTTCCAACACCTTAACCATTGCCTTTGGCAATTTTCCTTAGTCAAAACACATTTCCAGTGATGCCCACTAGGATATCTTTAACCAACATTCAGCTTGGAATACGCGTCCCTTACTTATGGTCTTCATTTTTCCTTTATTAACTTTTATTACATGAACTTTCATAGGGGATGTTACATAACCCGCCCCCTTGGGAACACCATCCTTAGTGTTAAACCACAGCAAGACTTCAGCAAAACCGCTGAAAATCAAACAGCCTATGGAGCTTTATAACTTAGCTCGTTGCATTATTTATAATGAGGGACCTGCTTAAAAGCAAAAAATCATGACAAGAGAATAACCATACCACTTATTGGAGCTTTATAACATAGCCCATGGTGGTATTTACATCCATATACATATACAAATATAAAACCATCAACAAATCGTATGCCAAACATAAACCAACATCAAACCAAAAATAATTTGCCTCAACCAGCAAACAATGAAGGATATAGGGCCCACATCTGATCCACCATCTCCCATGTATCTTCTTTAGGACCAAAGTGCTTCCACTGCACTTTAAATTCCTCTATGGCTCTGTTCCTAAGCATAATATATTTCTGTTGCAATATGCATTGAAGCTCCAATAGGAACTCTCCTTCTTGGTCCACCTACAATACAAAGCAATCAATAACATGAGCAACATCCTTTATATCCTTCTTTAGAAATCAAATATGGAAAACATTATAGACTTTCACTATTGGAGGCAGTTATGACGCTGTTGTGAGAAAACTAACATATGAAGACAAAGAAGAAAAAGGAGAGATAGTTAACATTTATTAAAAACCACAATTATTGATTAACTATATTATAGACATATGTTCAAATGAAGGAGATTGGGTTCTGGATTTATTTTCTGGCTCAGGTAAGTTTTATTATATTAAATTGAATTTCAATATGTTATTTTTTAAATTAATATGTCATTGTACTAATTTACTTCATTATTTCTTTTGTGCTTGATAACTAGGTACAACACTAACATGTTACCTTCAAAAAGGAAGAAATTGCATTGCAATTGAAAAAAATCCATTACAATGCAATTTCATTCAGCAAAGAATTAATGCTCTTCAATTTCTTCCAGATGCAATGCAAGAAATTGGATTGAAGAAAAGGGACTTTAGTGAATCATGTGTCGCAAAAAAGGCAAAAGACCCTCAACCACCATTACATGGAATGTTTGGAAAGACATACATTGGAAGATAGACAGACATGAAAGATCCATTAGAAGACGAAAATGAGCAAAAGGAAGCAGAAAATATTGAGGAAGAAACAATGATGAAACTCTAGAGGACGAAGAGTTTGGATTACATAACATTTTTGATTAAATTTAAGTTATGCTTGGAAATCAAGCTCATTTTTTGTAACTATTAAGTAGTTATACTTGCAAAGTTTGGACTTTGACATTTTATGATAAGAATATACACTCAATTGAGGTTGTTATGCATTGAATATTTGCAATATGTGATTTTCGCATTAAATTTTAAGTTAACCATTATTTTTTGAAAAAAAATTTATT
>APFE030820688.1:77415-94818 GCA_000404065.3 Pinus taeda | reverse complement strand
TAAAAGAAGAGTCTGGTGCAGAATTACCACGTTTTTAAATCAGCATAAAAAACACTACCATCATAAAACACAATCTACATAAAAAAATTTATAGTGCCAAAAACTAAGTTATAAAAAACACGTGTGTTCTGCATAACCCCTTTTCGAAATCGAGCCACTTTTTTGCTATCTCTACAAAACGGGTAACAATATGGGTTCCCGTTTCAAAGTTTACATTGTTTTATGCTACATCTCAAAAAATCCTTCCCGCTGGTTACTTTTGGCCATCTATCTTCAAGGACTGCATTCTTGTTGTTCGCAAGTGCCACGAATGCCAAATTTACCAATGCAAGATGTGAGCCCCACCAGCTTACCTACACCTCGTCATTACCGTTGGTCCTTTTGCCAAATGGGACATCGATTATATGAAATGTAACCCTTATTCATCCGAGGGGCATAGCTATATTATCGTCGCTGTGGATTATTTCACCAAATGGACCGAAGCGATGCCTACATACTCTGTAGATGGTAAGATGACGGCTCAATTCCTTTTCAACCATCTTATTTCCAAGATGGGCATACCCCAAGCCATTATCATAGACCATGGCTCCCATTTTAGATATTACATGATTGCTGAAATGGCATCTACATTAGGCTTGTGCCACGATGGCTCAACCCCATATTACCCTCTGGCCAATGGCCAAGCTGAAGCCATGAACAAAGTCTTGGTCACAATGTTTCAGCGTACTATTGGGATGCACTTGTCAAATTGGAATCTCATGCTCTTTTTAGCTCTATGGACCTACCAACCTGAACCAAACACGCAAGTGGTTTCACACCATTCCAGCTAGTCTATTGTCTGGAAGAAACATTACTAATCGAATGCAAGATTCCTTCACTCAAGTTAGTTGTTGAACTCCTCCCCAAAACGTCACCTCAAGAGGAATGCCTATTATATTTAGAACGAATAGACAAGACTCGTCATCTTGCCGCCTTAGTCATCGAAGCACAAAAGAAATGGGTCAAACCCCATTTCAATCAATCGGTCCCCCCTCACACGTTCTCTAAGGGTGATTTGGTCTTACTATACGACCAAGCTAATGATAAGCTGGGGGCAGGCAAGTTCGAACCTATATGGCATGGGCCCTACATCATGAAATGTGTTTTGCAGAAAGAAGCCTATGAACTCATTGATTATGAAGGAAACCCTCTCGATAAGCCCCGAAACGGGCTTTACCTCAATAATTATTATGCTTAGGTCATCTTGCATGGTTACTTATGTACATTAGTGTGTCATTCATTTTTTGTGTAGCGTGCTTTTGTGTGATCATTTTCAAATAGCTTTCTTGTTTACTATGCTTTTCTTGCTTTGCAGATGTCTGTGACTCCCCACATTGGTTTCATAGATGGTGCTTGCCATAGTACCCGGAACCTAACATCCGTGGCATGGGTTGTTTATGACCCTAACAGTGAGTTGATTGACCTTCAAGGTATCTATCTAGGTCGCAAAACCAACAACATTGTTGAATACAGTGCGGTCATCGAACTGTTGTCAGAAGCCATCGCTCTAGGCATCAAAAAATTGGTTGTCAACCTGAATTCACAGCTTGTCCTTCAACTCAACAAGCAATATTCTGTCAAGGACCCTCAAATATTGAGAATGTATCTCCATATCCGATTATTGGAAAGGAATTTTGATTACATTACATATCATCATATTCCTATACGCATGAATACATTGATAAATACATTAGCTAATTATGTATTGAATAGACATTTATGAAACATGTAAAAGATAAAACAAACCATTTGTACCATAGTAGACAAAAAAATACAACATATATATACATATATATATATGGTGATAATGTTTGATTAATCAAAACCCCAAAAAAAATGTGTCTAAAATAACATCGGCGGCTGGCAGGCCTCATATATCTGTGGCATGCAGGCCTCAAAAAATGTAAACGCTGCACATAGGAACTAATCAGCATGGTGATCATGGTAACATGATACGGCTCGTGTAACACGAGTTAGCAATTGGTGAATCTGATCTGGGACTCCCACCATGTGCCTCTGGTACTGACGTGGGATGTCTCCTACTTGAGCATACTCCGGGATACCATGAGTTAACCCCTCATGGTTCCTTGCGATCTCCTCCTCATTGTCACTCCCTTCCTAATAAGGGACGACATCATCGATAGAGCAAGGGACGCGCTTGGCTATTGAGGACATCCCAACAAGCCGCTCTGGTCCAATGTTTGCGTTAACAAAAGAAATGTTATAAGCACATATATACCAAAAACAATTAAAAAATCTCAAAATTAAAAATTTGATTGTTTACCTTCATCATCGAAGTCCTCTCCATCTGGTAAGGGCATATCTGGATCTCCACGGAAATCAATGCCACTGTATGGCCAGTCCTCCACGATGACTTTTTATTGTCATAGCCATGAAAAGAATGCAAGTGGGTATGACATGTGTTGACCCCCAGTGATCCTGGGCATCAAACGGCTACAGCGACCGATCGGCGAATTGCATGGCATATGAGGATCTACCTTAGTCAGTTGATACTGGAATAGTGGTACTCATTCCAGGAAGAAGGTCACAAGCACAGATCCAAAGCAAAATTGCCTCAAGTTCCCCACCTTGGCTTTGGACAACCGACGCTTGATGTTCATCTTCATGGCCTCTGCCCAGTTGAAGATCATAGGAGCTGTGTAGTCAATAACATAAAGGAACTTCGGCTTGTTAGTCTCATGTTCTACATGGGACCCCGCCAGTCTATTGATAGTGAACAGAAGCTCCCTCAGTGGCAGATCCTGAACACTAGAAATCTCTATCTTCCCACTCTTGGATTCTAGGGCCTCAGGGCAACATACATCTGCAACATGTCCTCAAGTATTTTATTTTTTCTTCTATTTAACCATTTATTTGGTCATGGTAGGTTATACCGAAGTTCAACTAGATACCCATTCCTCCAAACATTTCCTTCCAGAAATTAGAACTAAAAATATAGCATCCTTATCTGATATAATTTCTTTTCACTATTCCATGGAACTAAGAAATCTCTTGCATAAATTTTTCTTTATTTTTTTCTACTTTGTATTTCCAGTGGACATGTATAATGTGTGGTAACTTTCTTAACTTGTCCAATACCACCATAATTTAGTCATGTTGTCTCTTAGTTCTAGGAAACCCAGTGATGACGTCCAAAGATATGAATTCCCACTTCCACTTTGGAATGGGTAAGGGATTCAGTAATCCATATGAGTGTTGGTGTTCCACCTTAACTTGTTGGAACTCCAAACACTTTCCCAAATACTTTGCCACCTCCCTTTTCATACACTACAACATAGAGGTAGTTTTTAATACAATTTTTTGGGAAATTGTCTTAACTTGAGACAAAAAAAAACTTGTTTATTGTCTTAAATATTGTCTTTAAGCGAGTGTCACAAATTATTGTCTTTAAAAATTGTCTCTATAAAGACAATATATAAGACACACAGTATTATATCTTAGGAGAAAATTTTATGTTTTTATCTCTAAAGACAATAGTTTGGATTAAAGACATATTGTTTTTATAGAGACAATATGTCTTTAATCCTAGATATTGTCTCTCTAGATAAAATAAAAAATTATATGTAAATCCAATATCACTTTTGTCACTTTCTAGACTATATAAAAAATTTAATACAAAAAATATCTCACGATTGAAATAAATCAATATAAAAAGGAATTTAATTAAAAATAAACTACAATATCATTGGTTAATTCGTGTTAGGTAAAATTGGAATGGAACCACCAAACTCATGCTTATAAGGCAAGTGCTCTTCCGTTGAGATATAAAAATTTAAAGAATTAGTGAGGAGTTATGGGAGTCTGTGATATTGCATATCGTTGTAGCTGATAAAACACCCAAAATTTTGGACCTATTAAAAATTTCGAGCCCCCTTGTGCTTTTCTCAGGCCATTGTAGTTATCAACAGTTTTTGGAATTGGTCAATCTTGTCAAAAAATTATATATTACAAAGAAATAGAACACAAAATATTGCAAAAACACAAACACAAAAAATGCATAAAATAAGAGAGACACAAATATACATCGTTCACCCAAGTACATTCATAGAGAAACAATTAGTCCTTCCTTTTATATTATTTAGCAAAATGAATAGATACAACCTAAAACAGATCCACTGTAATTTCCTCTTCCCTCTCATAGTGTCCTCTCTCTTTCTCACTCAAAATACACATATACATAATCGAAATACAATTCACTAATATATAGCGAGGGGTTTCCTTCTAATGGAAAAAACCATAAATAACTTAATTTGTACTGTGAGATCATTTGGTTAATGAACGACTCAAATTGACTACGAAATTATAATATTTTACAAGGTATTTTTCATCTATTTTTAGCTTCAGGGGTGCTACCCGCGAAGCCCCGCAGGGGGGGGGGGGTCATAAAATCGTCATCACACCACCCTAACGGCAATTAAATGGGCGAGTTATAAAGCTCTACGCCCAACAAATATCCCCGTGATCCATTCCTATTAAACCCTATCATTGTACCCCATCACATCGTGCATGTCATATTTACTCTTCTTGACTTACCTCATACATTGACCTTATGGATGCATTAGGGTTTTAGGGCATTTATTGCTTTGGTGATGCATTAAAAGTCTTATGCGCCCGCAAGTCTCTATTTCTCTACCATATGCATTGTACCGAAGTTAATACATCATGTATTAATAGTTAGGGCATCACTCAAGCTTCATTAGGGTTTGTAAAATTTTATCTTTCCTATGCAGCTTTATAACCCTAGATTGTCATGATTAAGGATCCTACCATGCCTTGAATTGATATTCACTCTCTGGAACTCATTTCACAAAAAACATCAAGGAACTCGCACTATGACTGCATCATCACCATGGGCACCACATAATATCAAAGCCGCTTACAATTAGTGGTTCCACTAAAATGCCAAAATTTAAAAATGGTCTCGAAATTGAAGCATGATTTGCTCAACCATACAATTTATAACACCTTAATTTGGATTAATTATGGTTCATGCTCCTTGAGTGAACTATTTCTATTATTCATTTGATTTACATGCACACACACACACACACACACACACACACACACATATATATATCATTTTGGCAAAATAATTTATTTTGGTTTCATCGTCTCTACAGGAGGTTAAGGGAAGGTGGCTTAGATACACATCAAATGAGGGAGCACTTGTATTAAATTAATACCCCAATGTGACATTAATTAGATGGAGGCAAGATGGAGTTTTAAATTATTTCATATGAGCCTCATGTACTCTTATAAAGGCATTTGAAATCAACATCAATTAAAGGGGAATTACTTGATTATAAACTTCTACTAAAAAATGGTGCTAATGCTTCCTTGAGAAATGAAACATTATGGCTATGATGGTGATTGCAAAAATCACAATTGGAAACATTGCAAGGGAAAAAATAAAGGTGTGTTTTCAAAATAATAGTGTGTATTGATACTTATTAAAAAAAAAACTCATGTGCTATGGAAAGGCACTAGAGAAGTGCATGATGATAAGATTCACCTAAGGCATTATGATATTATATATATTGGTGATTCAAGAATATTATGAGATGCACATTTACGAGGATAATAAAACATCGAATGCACAGTCAGAAAATACATTAAAGGGTATTTGGGGGTTGATTTCAAAAGCATTCATCATGATGCAAGGTAGCGAGAAGTCCACTCAGAACCCAAAGACAAGGATTATGACACATGTCGAAACTATGGTCATATTCTTGTTGTTGATGTATCAAGAGGCATAAAATAATGCTTTGGGAATCATTGTGGTGGTTGAAATACATTTTCGTCAAGGGTGAGGAGTATAATGCCTCCACCTACATTTACCCACTTTCACCAACTTTCCTGAGGAAAAGATGAGTTGAGGGTCACTATGATAAGACTCGACCTCCTAGGTAACCTCAAGGAAATGGATTTGACAAAATAAGACCTTACAAACCTCTCTCAAGTGCTTCAAGACCTCCAAGAGCTAATTTACCACTCCAGGCGCCCAATCCCTAAGTTAATCTAGCATTTCAATTAATTAAATCCATAGTCTCTCCCATGACAAGGAATGCATGTGACTAGAACCCTATAGTCACTTCCACAATGCATGCATGTTAGAGACTACAGCCTCTGTCAGCCAGTTCTATGCCAGAAACTATGATATTTAAGCCACCTTTTCAGCGCTAGTATCCAAAAAAATGCCTAGAACTTGATGAGGTTTTCCAAGACATTAAATGACACCAAGGTAAAGCCACTAACACAAAACTTGATCAAGGGTTTGACCTAAACAGCGCTAACCATGACAGACATTTTGCCAAACAATTAGTAAATATGCAACCTACAGTGGTAAATAATAGATCTGAGCATATGGATCTCATACTTATCTAAGAATCACTATGAGCCATTGTTCCCTCATGTCATTTGTTGCATTGTCATCTATTAGGTCATAGATACATTATCCAGAGGTTAAACCACCTCTACCCTCATCAAACCGTGATCACACCAAAATCGGTGCTCCTATCACAACCGAACAGGACTTGGAATTCCATTTGGAATTGATCACTATCCTTGAGGAATTTTCCATCTCCTTGTCTCTCAGGCTTTACCGCAATACAAACAAGGATCACTAGACCCTAAACCGAGACCAGTCTCTTAGGATTTACCACAATTCAAACTCGAATCACTAGGCCCTAAATCGAGACTCCTTCCTCAAGATTTATCATGTATCCTGCCAAAATCGGTCAAGGGATTCTTAGGCCTTTGGGAATGTACCTTGAGACCACCTTCTCCCCAAATTCTGAAATCCATCTGACAAACCAAAACTCAAAACCAAAATAAATATCCCAACATCCTAGCATTTGGAAAAAGGCAAGGCTAGGCTAAAAACCACTATCATAACCTGAAAAAACCATACCACCGATGGCAAGAGAACCATAAGCCAACATGCAAAGCCATAAAATTGCTTGATCTTGCACTTCTTCCTTGATCCTTACTTTCCTTTCATTTTCTTTTCTTTCTTTTCTTTCCTTGATCCAAACTTCAATTGTTCCAAGAAAACTCTAAGTGACCAAGAGTGAGAGAGAGATAGAATAATGAGAGAGCTCCAAACCTGTATTGCCCATGCTTAAGCTTGAGCCCAGAGCCTATACCAACTAAGATCTTGTCAACTAATCCTCAGAAGCCTTTTTAATAATGAGGCCTCTAATTTCTTCATTCTCCATTATTTTCCTTCGTTTTCCTCCTCACATGCAACTTATAACCTTTCACATTACTTTTCTCCTAATTTCCTTTATTTTCATAAATAAATGTACAAAAAATGTTTTTTTTCCTTTGCTAATTTCTTTAGCCAAAAACACACATCCAGTGATTCCGAGTAGGATATCGTTTCCTAAAATTCATCTTGGAATAACTATCCCATACCCATGGTTTTATTTTTCTTTTATTAACTTTTATTACATGAATTTTTCACCAGGGCTGTTATAGAACCCTCCTCCTTGGGGAACACCATCCTCAGTGTTAAACGACAACAAGACCTCATCAAGACTGCTAAAAAGAAAACATACTGCCCATGGAGCTTTATTTCTTAGCTCGTTGTAGTCTTTAGAATGAATGACCTACTCAAAAATAAGAATCTTTGCAACATGACCAATAACCATACTACATACTAGAGCTTTATAACATAGCTCATTGTGATATTTACTATAACCACATATACACGTGCACATTTGTTAAACTAGTGAATAAAAGGATATGATGCCTGTATCAATCAACAAGGGAATCCATAGGATCGCACCTCCACCCTCAAAGTAGTACCTGGATTCACCTCCTTCCCAAGAAGTCTAGAGTCCACTAGCATAGTCAAAACTGCATCCAATGTCTAGCGCTATAATACGGTGCCACTTGTCCTCTCAGTGAACAATTATCGACTCATCGTTCTTTGTCGCACTCCCAACGTGCTAATGATTCCATCGGGAAATTTTCATTACCAAAAAAAATTATATCCGCAACCTTCCCTTCTTTACTACAAAGTCCCTCAAGAAATCCGGTCACCCATTTCTGCGCAGTCACTCACCTTCAAAGTTCCCCAGAATCCCCTATCTCGTGCCCAATCATGTGCACATACACGACATAGAGCACCATGCACCTAGTACTGAATGTCTTCAACAAAAAAAGTATGACATGCACACAATACCACACATACACCAGTACCATATGTACAAAGCACCACCTACACAACGTGTGCACAACATCACATGTACATGGCACCACCTGCACAATGTGTCCATAACATTATATGCACACTGCACCATTGTACAGTGTGTACAAAATACCACATGTACACAATACCACACGCATGACATGTACACGACACCACATTTACACAACACTACATGCACGACATGTACACAGCACCACATGCACACAACTCCATTGTACAATATGTACATAACACCACATGCACACAACACCATATGTACATAGCAGCACATGTACAACATGCACGCAACACCACATGTACATAGCATTGCATATCCAGTATGTACATAACATCATCTGTACACAACACCGCATATCCAACATTTGCATACACATAACATCACGTAGATAACCATAACACCACACATCCAGAACCACATTGTCTCTGCCAAGCAACCTTGTTCTCAGTGTCTTATCCGTGCTTGCCCCAGCATGTCACAGACCACACTTCTTTCATCTCGCCATTGTATCCCTCAGTATAACCTATGCATAACATAAGCATAGGCATAATACAAGCCTTAAAATATAAATTCATATTCACATGATATGGACCTCATATATTTGTCATGACTACTCTTCCCACTTGATTCCTCATAGACAAGAATCTCTTCCTGCGATTTGCATGCATAAGCAATCATTCCTCCACAAGGACAATTTCTAATGACCCTGTCAAACAGTGACATAGATATATCGATACATGCATATATATACCCAAATATTATGATAAAACAATATTGTTCATGTCATACAATGATATACATACATACATGTATACATATAGACATCAACATAATCACGATCACAAAAAATTGCCAAATATTATAAGGTCTAGCTTAAAAAATTCCTTATTTGTGCACAACATTGGGAAAAATCATTCCCAACATAGCCAACACATCTGAAGCCTCAAATCCACTTACTTTACCTTTTCTAGTTAACTTTCTCATGTTTTTCATGTCATCATCCACTTAGCACTATGGATCCAACTAGTCCAACCAATTGTCATAGTCTTACCTTCTGTTGTGCTTACCGAGCTTCACCTGAGTCTTACATCACCTATTAAGTACCACACCACTTTCCCAAGCTCCATCAACTCTTCCTCTTCCCAAACCAATTCCCAAGACTCAAAACATAAAAGGCAAGCCAAGAAACAACTAAGAAGAACACCATGAAAACCAATAATAGCACGACATCACAATAAAGTGGCATAGTTATGCACAAGGCACAGAAAATCACAAATCAAACACAAGAATCGCAAAATACCAAAAGCACAAGACTAACAACAAACACCATGACTCAATCCCGATGGTTCCCAAGGGATTCTGAACCAGAGCCTTCTTCAAAATTTCATGGAAATTTCTTTGTTATGCAATCCCCTGCATCATACCGCGATAAACAAATTAATTTTAGTGGATAAATAGATATAAAAATACAACAAATACCTTATCTTGTTGTGCCAAGCATGTTTCCTTGTAGCTGAACACATCCATGCCATCTCTCAAGGGACTCCAATTCCCTTGACAAATCCACCTGTAACTAAAGACTAACTAATACACCTGTCAAGTACATGTTAATCTAGCACATATCCACAAAATTTCAAAAAAATCAAGGTTAAGAATACTTCCCGTGTGCAAAGTACTCAGTCGTTTGGAATTATGGTTTCCAAACCTAGCCAAAGGAATTCTTGTCCAATTCCTTTCCTTTACCATTTTACCCTGCTGCAATCGAGGCTTACTATGTATTGTCATATCACTCAATTGTCAGTTAGATAAACACATCAACTATTACCTTGTCACGCTAATACCAAGCATGTTTCCTGCAACTGCTCACACATGTCAACCACATGTTCCAAATATCAAGACAATCATATCTATCAATTTCAAATCAAATTTTACAAGCAATTATGTCATAACCCATAGTCAACTCATAGCCATTAGACATAATGCTACAACTTCCAACTACATTCAAGTACATATCAATTGTCTCAACACATGTTAGTACAATCATCTTAAAACAAGATCATTTGAACACATACTCATATCATGCAATTCATCAAACATTCAACCAAATTTCAAACATACCATGTTGACTAAATTAACTAAATGACCTAATCAAACAGTGAAGCGCCACATATGACATAAGCAAGCTCATGCTTTAATGTATCTCATAGGAGGCTATCTTATATGCGCAGTCAAGCTAGATTAGCACATTATGAATTCACAAAATAACAACTGAAACATCAATAAGATCATGATATCCATAATAGTCACTAGCTAACATGTTTACATCATAACTCATACATAGTTATCATTCACACATATGTAAAGTCAATCTAGATTAGTACAACACCATATCACAAACATGTTGGCTCATACCTGAAGACTAAATTAACTAAATGACCTAATCAAACAGTGAAGCGCCACATATGACATAAGCAAGTTCATACCTTAATGTATCTCATAGGAGGCTATCTTATATGCGCAGTCAAGCTAGATTAGCACATTATGAATTCACAAAATAACAACTGAAACATCAATAAGATCATGATATCCATAATAGTCACTAGCTAACATGTTTACATCATAACTCATACATAGTTATCATTCACACATATGTAAGGTCAATCTAGATTAGTACAACACCATATCACAAACATGTTGGCTCATACCTGAATGTCGTAACCCTGACCATCTACATAGGCCAATCCAACTTAGAATGATGCAAATAAAATCAAGATCTTAATGTAATAAACTGAATCATCAAGTTAGTAGTATATAACAACAAAAAGTTAACCTATCATGCGCAATAGCAACATATAACATAATCCTCAAGTTATCTAATATAAAACAAAAATAACAATGGATACAAGTACAGATTACTATCATTCTTGACTATCTGACACATGTGCATATAACTACACTAATCAACTAACATCCATCATGAATGTAACCATAACATCATCAGACATGTATATAAACCCAATTCATATAGCAATCCTTGACTTACATACCTGCATGCCAAACATACAATACTTGCATGACGATCTGCTCTTACCCCAAAGTGCAATTCTGCAACCTCATTATGATGATTTGCATTTCCTGCTCTATCTAATCCAACACATTAGCATCATAACATACCAATATCACCCTGATGACCTAAATTTCATACCCTAACTTCACAAGGCATGTTTGACCTACTATTTATGCATAACTATAACGAAGACCATACATGCATGACAACTACATATGACAAATGAGTACCAAACCATATTCACATCGTTCTAGTTAGAGTCCAGTCATCAATGCATGACCATATCAACTTCACAAACCATGACCTCATGCATGACAACAACCATTACTCCATTGTAAAAATCTCCACATGTAGCCATCAACATGCATAAGCAAAGCATAATCAATTACACATATGCATGAACGCATGTAGTCGAGCATAAGCGATCAATACTTGTAACCAACCTCCAAGATTGATACATGTAATCAACTATACAAGAATGCAACCTAACAAACACGGATATAATCAAGAGGCATAAAACAGCATGTAAGCTACATATAACAATATGTAACCACCCATGTACTCATGACAATGCATTCCACAAAATCAACATCAAGTTCCTCATGACAAAATTATTACAATCATGATCAATCATTTTGCAATCCAACAAGTACATGGATGTAAGTGTAAGATACACACATGCAACTGACATGCATGCATGACCAACACATTCACCCAAGAAGGGTGCAACCACGCTCTGATACCACTTTGTAACACCCTCCTTCCACATTTACCCACTTTCACCAGCTTTCTCGAGGTAAAAATCAGCTGAGGGCCACTATGATAAGACTCAACCTCCTAGGTAAACTTAAGGAAATGGAGTCAACAAAACAAAACCTTACAGACCTCCCTCAGGTGCTTGATGACCCCTAGGAGGTAATCCACCACTCCAGGTGCCCAACCACCGAGTTAAACCAACATTTCAATGAATTAAACCCACATTCGCTCCCATGACAAGGCATGCATGCGACTAGAACCCTATAGTCGCTCCAACAATGCCTACAAGGGAGAGACTACATTCTCTTTTAGCAAATTTTGTGCCTGATACTACGAGATTTAAGCCACCTTTTCAAAAATAGTCTCCAAACCAATGCCTAGAAATTAATGAGACTTTCTAAGACATTAAATGACACCAAGGAAAATCCTCTAACACAAAACTTGATCAAGGGTTTGATCTAACCAAGCTTAACCATGACAAAAAGTTTGTCAAAGACTTGTAAATATGCAACCTACAGCTCTATATAACATATCTGAGCATAGGGATCTCATACTTATCTAAGAATCGCTATGAGCCATTGTTCTATAATGTCATTTTATGCATTATCATCTATTACGTCATATATACATTATCCATTCCTTTACAAATAAAAACATGAGATAACCATGAAACAGACATATGACCATGCTTATAACTAGCATCAAACCATGTAAATATCATAGATATCACATCCATCAAATCCACATATAAACAAGTGCAAAAGTAATAGGACTTACCTTTCATTAATCATAGGAAAAGCCGACCAGTTTCGGGACTTCCACGTACCACCCGACCATAGACATGGTTGAACCAAATCTTTCTTTCAGTGAGACACCCCCATGCCATATTCCAAGCATGAATATGGGATCTCATAGAACAACCAATCCAAAATAAACCAAGGGAATCCAGAGGTTAAAACACCTCCACCCTCATCAAACCATGATCACAACAAAACTGGTGCTCTAAGCACAACCAAACCAAACTTGGAATTCCATCCATAATCCATAACTATCCTTGAGGAATTTTCGTCTCCTTGTCTCTCAGGCTTTATTGCAATCCAAAGCTGGATAGCCGGATCACTAGGCCCTAAACTGAGACTATTCTCTCAGGGTTTACTGTAATCCAAACCTAGATCAATAGGCCCTAAACTAAGATTCCTTCCTCAAGCTTTACCCTGTATCCCACCAAAACCAGTTAAGGGATTGCTAGGCCATTGGGAATGAATGTTGAGACCACCTCCGCACCGAATTCTGAAATCCATCTGGAAAACCAAAGTTCAAAATTAAAATAAACATCGTAATACCATGGCATCCGAAAAAATTCAAGGTTAGGCTAGAACTATTGTCATAACCTGGAAAAACCATGCCATCGACAACCACACCAGCTAGGAAATCTGTTATGAAACCAGCTTCAAGAAACATAGAAAATATGGATCAACACCTTAGAATTCAGCCTCTTCGAGGGGGCAACCTCCTTTACATTACATAAATGAACAATTCTTGGATGATTCAAATGACAAAACCTCACCTCTATATATAGGAGTCTAACGAGTCACAATATAACCCAGCAGACCTAACAATAATAATATAAAGCCACAAAAATAATAATAGAGATTCTATGGGGCACAGTAATAACAATATAGGAACAATAGGGGCACAACAATATTAATAAGGGCTATAACTACAATAGTAATGGGGTAATCACTAGTATTATAGGGACCCAACATGCCCCTCTCCTTCATAAAAGTGTTGTCCTCAACGCTTGAGTAGTTCTGGATACTTCTGTATAAAATTTGCATCCTCCCATGTGGAATCTTCAGCAGATAAGTTCTTTCACTTGATAAGATACTCCGAAATTGATCGATTTCGTAGTTGTCGAGTTCTTTTTTTTTATGACAGCTTCCGGTTCCAATTTAATTTTTCCTTCCTCTTCAAGTTTTGGCAATATTGTTTGAACTGGGAGCTTGTCGCCTATAACCTTCTTTAAACATGAAACATGGAAAACTGGGTGCAATCGAGAAGCTGCAGGAATCTCCAATTTGTATGCCATAGTACCAATCTTTTGCAACACCTTGTACAGACCATAATACTTTGGTGATAATTTATTATCCTTCTTAGCTTTTGCTTGAGGGACATTTGCTTATATGGTTGTAGCCGTAGGAATATCCAATCACCTACATCAAAACTTCTTTTGCTGCAATGTTGATCTGCCTGTTGTTTTATTCTATTCTGTTCCAACACGAGGTTATCCCTTAAGAGTTGGAGGACTTGTTGCTGATGTTCGATGTGATGTTCCAATGCCTGAACCTTAGATTTTTCTCTTAAATATGATGTGATGGATGGTGGCTGATACCCATAAAGTGCCATAAATGGGGTCATTTTTGTTGCTGTATGGAAGGAAGTGTTACACCACCATTCCGCCAGAGGCAACCATTTGACACATTGGGTCTATTTATCAGATACAAAGCAATGAAGATATCCTTCTAAACATTTGTTTACTATCTCAGTTTGCCCATCAAATTGAGGATGATAAGATTAGCTATGAGCTAACTGAGTACCAAGACAAGAAAATAATTATGTCCAAAAATTTCCAGTGAAAATGGAATCTCTGTCAGTTACAATAATCTTTGGGTTTCCATGTAGCTTTTGAATTGTTTCCATAAATGCACTAGAAACAGTACTGGCTTTAAATGGATGTGATAATGCACAAAAGTGTGCGTACTTCATAAGTTTGTCAACTACCACCATGATGACACTCTTTCCCTCAGACTTGGGTAAACCTGCAATAAAATCCATTGAAACCTCCTCCCAAAGTTGGCTTGGAATGGATAAAGGTTGTAATAGACCCGGTGTCTTAATTGTTTCAACTTTATTTTGTTGGCAAACCAAACATTCCGCTACAAACTTTTGAATATCTAATTTAAGGCCATCCAAAAAAAATTCCTTCTTAACCCTGTGGTAATTTTTTAAAAATCCTGAGTGCCCTCCTAAGGGAGAAGTGTACAATTCCATAAGAATCTTTTGTTTTAGCTGGGAATTCTTACAGAGCTATAAGCGATCTTTGTACCATAACGAATCATTTTGCCAACTAAATGTATCAGACGTACTAGAATCTTATTCTAACTTTCGAATAAGTGCCCACACTTCTTCGTCATTCTTCCATTCATCCCCTGCTTCGTTTATCCAATTTGGTTGGATAATAGAAATGGCGCACAACTATGCTTCCACATCCTCATCCTTTCTTGAGAGTGCATCTGCCACCACATTTTGCTTCTTTTTTTTGTAGATGATTTCAAAGTCATAACCAAACATCTTTGTGACCCACTTTTGTTGCTCTTTAGAGCATAATATTTGTTCTAAAAAGTATTTAAGGCTATCATGATCCGTTTTTACCTTGAAGTGCCTTCCCAATAGGTAGGGTCGCCATTTCTTAAGTGCATGGAGGTATTGCTAACATTTCCTTCTCATAAATAGATTTGTGTAAAAACCCTTGATTGGATGACTTTCAAAAGAAATGGGTCTTTCATCTTGCATTAGAACAAAACCAATTCCATTTCCTGAAGCATCACATTCCACAATAAAGGTTTTTGTGAAGTCCGATGTAGCTAAAACTAGTGCTTGGCACATTGCCTCTTTAAGACGTTCGAAAACCTTTGTTGCTTCCGGAGTCCATGAAAATGCATATTTCTTCAATAATCTTGTTAGAGGTGCTGCTATTCTCCCATAATTCTTAACAAACTTGCGATAATACCCTGTCAACCCGATAAATCTTCGCAGATGCTTTATGGATGTGGGGATTTTCCATTCCTTAATGGCTTTAATTTTGTTAGGGTCTACCTTAACTCCTTCATGAGATACAATATGACCTAGATATTCCACCTCTTGGACTCCAAAGAAACATTTGGACCTTTTTGCATATAATTGTTTCTCATTCAATAGTTGTAGCACCTTATCAACATGTTCAACATGATCCTTCCAAGACTTGTAAATTAGTATATCATCAAAAAATACTAACACAAATTTTCTAAGGAATAGTTTGAAAATTGAATTCATCAAACCTTGAAATGTTGAAGGTGCATTGGTAAGGACAAAAGGCATGACCAAAAATTCATAATGACCCTTATGAGTTCTAATTGTTGTTTTCAGAATGTCTTTAATCTTCATTGTGATTTGAGGATATCCTGAACGAAGATCCAACTTGGTGAAGTACATTGATCCATGCAATTCATCCAGTAATTCACCAATGACAAGAATGAGAAACTTATCTTTAATAGTGAGCTTGTTGATCTCCCTATAATCCGGACACATGCGCCATGATCCATCCTTCTTGTGCACCAATACTACTAGAGCAGAGAAAGAGCTTTCACTTGGTTGAATTATACTAGCCCCTAGCATTTCTGTAACCATACGTTCAATTTCACTCTTTTGGGCATAGGTATATCTGTACAGCCTGATGTTTGGAGGAACACTTCCTAGAATCAGATGATTAGCATGATCATGATCACACATAGGTAGAAGACCTTTGGGAGTCTCAAATACCTTGGAAGGATTGTCCAGGATCATGATCACACATAGGTGGGAGACCTTTGGGAGTCTCAAATACCTTGGAAGGATTGTCCAGGACTTTTTGGAGATCTGGAGAAATAGATGATTCTGATGTGGAAACATCTAACGAACATAATTGTGCAATTACACCTTCTTGTTCCTTTTTTAGAAGCTTTGTCATACCATTAGAGCCTATTATCTTTCCTGGTTTCCCTGCAATACCCCTTAATTCAACTTCCTTTCCTTCCGCAAAAAATTTGATGAAGAGTTCTTGAAAACTAAAAGCTATTGTACCCAGGGATTGTAGCCATTGGACTCCTAGTACAACATCAGCACCTCCACTTGGAATGGAAAGCATTGGGCTAGTCAATACATATTCTCCCATGGATAGCTTGATATTATGGCACTTTCCAGAGCAATTTATTGTTCCTCCATTTGCAATCACCACTTGACACTCTGGTGCTGGATATAGGAAGCAATTCAATTCTTTTGCTACCTTACAATGAATAAAATTATGGGTGCTTCCTGAATCAATCAACACTATTTCCTTTTTCTTATTGATTTTTCATTCTATCTTGATGGTTTGAGGAGTGGTAATTCCAGCGAATGAATTACAAGATATGGTCGTATTCTTTTATTCTTTATCTAGGCTTTGTTCTTGGAGTATATCCTCTTCTTTTGACCTTTCTTGCTCATTTTCTTCTTCCTCTTCACAATCTATGT
>APFE030820688.1:25149-68722 GCA_000404065.3 Pinus taeda | reverse complement strand
TATCACAACTGTAACAAAGCCCTTTTTCTCTTTTTTCTTCCAATTGTTGTGGTGTCAACCTTATAGGTTGTGGAAGACTAGTGGTAACACCACTTCCATCTCTATAGATGTGAGTGGAATGCTTCCTGGTTGCCATAATTTTGCTTTCCATTTTTCTTGCTAACCTGAATGCCTTCTCTAATGAATCAGGTTCCCAAAGGTGAACATCATGTTGGATATTATCCTTTAAAGACCCTATGAACACATCAATCCTATGCTCCTCTGGAATATCTTTTACCCTTATGTTCAATTTTTGGAACTCCTCAATGTGCTCCATTATTGAACCCTTTTGTTTGAGACTTATCAATTCACTAAAAAAAGTGTTGCTTTTTGTATCCTCATAATGTGCTATCAATTCTTCCGTAAAAATTGCCCAAGAGATAAAATGTTTACGAGAGCAAAGCCATTGATACCATACAAACTGATTTGGTTCCAAATATAAAGTTGCAATACGTACATTTTGTGTGTTTTCCACATTATTGAGATTGAAAAATTGCTCCATCTGTAATATCCACGTTGCGGGACCCTTCCCATCAAACTTCCTCATATCGATTTTTGGAATATGGTGGGTCTTTGATCCCACATTAGAGTCTATGATATCATGATTAACATTTCTTTTGTTCGCATCATGAGTTTCCTTTACTACCTTTTCACCATTAGTAAGTGTTTCTTGTAGAAAATTTGTCAAATCTGTCTTCAAATATGCCATGTCTGTCTTCAAATTTGTGTTCAAATCTATCTTCAAAGTGTCCATCTTAGCTTCCATGCCATTCATATTAGCTTCCACGCCATTTATCTTAGCTTCTGTTAACTTTTGTGACAGTGACATTTGCTGCACTTGCTCTTGTAATTTTCATATATCATGTAGCATTTCTTCCTCTTCTTCATGAGTCATGCTAGAGCTTTTAGGCTCCTTACTAGGTGTTTGCATTTTCTTTCCTCGGGGCATCAGTTACCGATAATAATGCTCTAACAGCCCTTTGAATTCCTTCAAATAATTTCAAACCAATCTAAGCAAAAATTAAAAGATACACACCATTTTTCCTCATTTGTAGGAGTTCGATATTGCCTCTGATAATCTCTGTAACTTTAAACATCAGTTCTGAAATTGCGACCGTGAAAGCCCTCCGGTCCCTTTCCAATGCCACCAGTTGATCCAAATTGGATTCTCAAGAAAAGTTATGTGAAATCTCCCACAGTGACCTGATTAAAGACTAGTTCAGTAGAGCGAACTTGTACGACGTGCCACGAGTCACTGTTTCGACCTTTAGCTCTGAAAAATATATAGAAGAAACTACAGTCCGTCCTCTTTCTACACCTTCTTACGAAATTTCAGTCCAATGCTCAGAGAAAATTTATGATGATTTTCCCCAGGTCACCTGTTTGGAATGTAATTCAGGAGTCTGCAAAAAGACCAACTTCCTCAGATCATATCTCCACAAATGTAGCTCAAAACACTCTGAAATTTGGACCCAAGATTTAGCACAGTGTCTTCTCAAATGGATTTTTTTTTCAACTTCTGAAACGTCGCAGAAGAAAAGTTATAGTGAAAATGCCACGATGACATGTTTGGAGCAGCAAAACCCTAGAATCCAAAGCTCTGATACCAAATGTTATGAAACCAGCTTCAAGAAAGATAGAAAGCATAGATCAACGCCTTAGAATTCAGCCTCTTCAAGGGGCAACGTCCTTTACATTACATAAATGAACAATTATTGGATGATTCAAATGACAAAATCTCCTTTCTTTATATAGGAGTCTAAAGAGTCACAATATAACCCAACCGACCTAACAATAATAATATAAAGCCACAAAAATAATAATAGAGGGATTCTATGGGGCACAGTGATAACAATATGGGAACAATAGGGGCACAACAATATTAATAAGGGGTATAACTACAATAGTAATGAGGTAATCACTACTATTATAGCGACCCAACAAAATCACACTTGAAAAAGGTTACCTACAATTATTCCCCTTGAAATTACTTGATCCTAATCTTCTTCCTTGGACCTTGCTTTTCTTTCATTTTCTTTCCTTCCTTTTTTTCCTTCCTTGATCCAAATCTAGAGTACGCTAAGAAAAATCTAAGTGACCAAGAGTGTTAGAGAGAGAGAATAATGAGAGAGCTCCAAACTTATACTGAACATGCCTAACATTGACTAAGCCTAAGCCAAGAGCCTATATTGACTAAGATCTTGCTAATTGGCCCTCAGAAGCCTTTTTATTAACGAGGCCTCTAATTTCTTCATTCTCGCTTATTTTCCTTGATTTTTCTCCTCACATGTAACATATGACCTTTAACCTTATTTTTCTCCCAATTTCCTTTATTTTCATAAATAAATGTGCCAAAAATGTCTTTTTGCCTTTTAATGCCTTTTCCTTTACCAACTTCCTTAGCCAAATACACACATTGAGTGATTCCCACTAGGATATCTTTGCCCAAGATTCAGTATGGAATACGTGTCCCTTACCCGTGGTCTTATTTTTCCTTTATTAACTTTTATTACATGAACTTTTCACGAGGGTTATTAGAAGGAGGAAATAGCACCGTGATGACATACTACAAGCAGGATCCATAAAAATCATGCATTGCGACAACAAGATGCTACAGGCTCTTTATTTAACCACCAAAATGCTGACCCTTCCTCACCATACGAATGCTATCCCATATAACCATGCAAAGGCTCACTACAAAATGCAGTGATTCCATCACATATATATGAGTGTTAATCTTTTATTTATTTATTTCGAGCATGCTCACCATTGTTAATGGAGCTCGCGCAAACCTAGTTTATTTTCATTAGAAGGCTTTTAGGACCACAAAGGGGTGACGATATTCTATCAGGAACATCGAAATGACATGTGGGAAACAATATCTTCCATGCATGAGGGATATGAGCCTTGACTAACATTGCAGTTAAGACTTTAATATCACCAATGAAATCCTCTTCAATTTTCATTAAATATAAATGTATTATAATATGTTTCCCACCATCCATAGAGGCAAACTCCCTCCTCTGTCACTTAACGATAGCATTCTTTCCTACCCCACCAGAGATGACATAGCTACCTACTAACTCTACTCTTTATGGAATGAGGTTGGGGTTGTTGGTGAATTTGGTGGACTCGATCCCCCTCAGAACTAGCACCTAATCCAAACCCAAGGGAAAGAAAATATACATCATCTTGTCACCAACCAAAATAGAGGCTTGTTTCTTAAATCAACTTCAAAAAATAAAGAAATAAAACTCAAAAGTGCAATTATGAGCGAAAAAATAAAAAAAGCATGTCTGGTGAAAAGAAATGTTGACACATTTCAAACAAAAAGGATATGGTTCAATACTAATCAACAAGTTATGAAATCAAGAACAAGTGGCATAAACAGATAAATAGTCATTTAAATGACAAGCAGTTCTTAACAAAGAGTTCGACGATCATGATCCCGACTTTACCTCTGCGATCTTCTTCAAAATAGAAGCAAATCAAATCTCATCTTACTTGAAATTTCCCACGAGATTCCGGACAACAATCTGGTGCTATCTCCGTTGATTTATCCTACTTATCTCTCCACAGAATTAGCTATTTTTATCCTTACCTCCTTTGTCAAAATGTTTAACACTTTTCCATCCTCTTAGTACTATTCACCTGAGCTCTCAAGGGCGATGATGGAAAACAAATACATTTAGCAAATGGCAGAATGTTTTGAGAGGGCGCAGAGGTTTCATTTTTGTTTGAGAGAGGTTTTGTTTTAATTACAGGTTTGTCTTTGTGTGAGTCATGGCCATCCTTTTGTATGCCAACGTACCAATCATGGCCATCTTCTATATGTCAACACACCATCCTTTGGACCGTTGATCATATCAGCCACTGCCATCTTTTCCATACAAGTTTATTACTCTTTGTGTTGGATTTTATCATAACCTTGTTTGCATTCTCGCCACTACCCACGACTTCATTACATATATGAACCATATACGTTGAAATCATTTTGATTTAATAGTTTCCATATGCGCATGTTAATTATGTCCCCATTTCTTTACGTTGTGATATCATTGCACATTTCCTTCATGCGCACAAAGATTTTGTACTTAGAGCATTTCCCTCTTGTATTTTTTTGCAACATATTTTATAATATGCATTTATTTCTTTTGTTTACACAATATATCTTATAATTTTAAAATGACCACCTAGGTCATGTTTAAAATTATCTCCATGTACTAATCTTTGATTCATTTGTGTAGGTTCCATTTTGTTACATTTGCTTTAATCCCTTTTTGTTTTGAGGAAAGATACTTAGGGGTATAGGCTTAAGGTTAAGGGGATGAAATGAATATAAAAATACTTAGGTGTATAGGCTTAGGGTTATGGGGATGGAGTGTAAGGGTTATAGGATGTACATAAATATAAGATGATGCTTAGGATAATGGGTAGAGGTAATAAAACGGATGGAAAATATATACTTCAGGTACTGATCTCAATTTTAACAAAGTCTAAAAATTTCTACAAAAATTATTTACAAAAGCAAAATTGTGCACTTACTACACTTGTACTTCCCTGATAATATTGGATGAATGCAGATGTTTTTTAACAATATTGGATGAAGTTGGCTTGATCGAATATCGTAGGTAGATAGAAACCTAGAGCTTATTTATGCTTCATGTTCTACGTTCTTCATTGATTCTGGTCCATTGATTGTTGATGTCGTTCAAGTCCCTCTGCAATTGATTTATAATAACTCATGCCCCTTTTGTCATGTACAATTTTATGCAATATATACATGCTTTTTATAGCATTTCATGTCCCAACTGCTATTGATTTCAAAAATATTTCAGGGCCAAATTTCCAACAATACAAGTTTCGTCGTCAATTCAGCTACACAATTAGGTTTTTTTTTTTTTTGCGACCTTCCCCCCTTGTCGATGGAAAGACTTGTCCTCAAGTCTTGTTTATTTTGGAGGATGATTCCTAGAAAATTAATGTGAAGAAATGGTTTAAGAAAATAGAGAATTCATATTGGCCAAGCTTGTTCATTTTCCTATATGAATTCGAGTATGTGTTGTGACAGTTTCGTGGATTTTCACAACCAAACTCCTTTATTATTTTTTATCTTTTTCTATTTTTTCTTTTCTTTTTTGGATTGAAGTGGGGTGTAATGGAGTAGGGAAATATGAAAAGCTTATGAAAATAGGTTATATTGAAGTCATGATTTAGTAGTAAATGGATAGATAATAAATCTGGACTTCAACATGCATGGTCGCAGAGCTTAACATACAATATGCATGATGGATGAAATCATGAACAAATTGGCTTATGAAAAGCTTCATTGTGACTTGACATGGTATAGAACTTGACTTCTTCTTTTGATGATTATATTCATGTCTTTTTGCCTCGATCTCGATCATGTTGTAGAGTTTGTTGATGTTATTGGTCAGCATCTAAGAACAAGCTTCAAGAGTTTAAGTTTCATTGAATGAACTCAACATCAGGTGAATTTTCACTTTGCTTTGACTTGAACATTTGTATTCATATTCTGGAATATGAATTTGACTTTGAAAATTACTTCATCCATGGAGTTCACTCCTATGACCTGCAAAAACATAGCACTTCAATGGAATACAATATTAGATGATGGAAGAAGAGAGGTGTACAGTCTCTCTTCTTCCAATATATATGTAAATCATTACAAGCATTGCTTAGAAAAAAAGTCCAAATATGATATGCAAACATAATGCATTTATTTACCCCGTGAGGAATGGTGGCTAGCCTAAACCCCCTAGCGGTATTTTATTTACAAAATATTTGTTTTATATCCAATAAGAGTGATTCAAAAGTAAAATTCAAGTGAATTCATATGGCTACCTCCAGTATAAACAGAGTTTCAAAAGGGTTTAAAATAATATGGTAAACCTTGAACACCTTGTTATTCCATCTTACTAAAGTGATGAACAAACTAAGATTCAATAAAATAAATCATCACACATCAACCATAAACCAATCTAAAGCAAAGCACATAAGCAAGTTCTAAGATAACCAAATTATGGAAAATTAAACTAGTCTAACAAGAAGTGTACTTAGCTTGGAGTGAGGGCCCTCCACCCTTGCTTTGCACACTTGAAAGTTGATATCAGAAGTTGAAACTTCAATCACACATCCACGCTAATGAACCGCAAAATCAAAATAGAACAAGTTCTTCTAATTAATCTCCAAAATTCAAATGTCTTAGCATAAAGCTATATAAAAATTACATACATAACCCATCAAAGTTTGGGCTTTAAATAAAAGTTTTAGGAAACAAATTGATCTATATTATCTCTAACACTCACATCTACTCATATCCACCTATATCCACCTATCTAGGTCGAACTCATCCAATTCATCCCAAAAAATATGGTAAATACCATAAAATCTCAAAATTGCCCTATTTCCTAGGGATTTTCTGGTGACTAGTCATGTTTGACCAGCGTTGAATGGGCCTAATAAAACTCGTTCTGACTGAACCAAGTGGAGTTAACTCAATCCTAGTTCCCATGTCATCCATATAGCTATTACGAGAATTTCTGAATCTGCCAAACATGGGATTGATATTGGGAATGACCCAACAGCATGCATCTGTATAGATAATAAAATATTTATTTTGATTAACAATATTCAATATTGGGGCTAATGTTGATAAATATTTTAATATGTCAAAACTCTTTTAACACTTTGGTGTCCAATTAAACATCACTCCCTTTCTCTGCAAGGAAGTCATTAGATAGGCTAATTAAGGAAATTCATCAATGAATCTTCAATAATATTTAATAATACCCATGAAAATAGGGACTGACCAATTTAAAATGGCCTTGACCTTTTCAAGATCAATAAATATTCCTTTTTTAGAAATGACATGTCCCAAGTAGTGAATTTTATCTTCCTAAAATCGAATTTTCTAAATTTTGTGTATAGATGGTGTTCCTTTAATATTTGTAGCACCATCCTCAAGTGTTATTCATGTTATTCTTAAGTTTTTGAATATCTCAGAATATCATTAATAACAATTACTACAAACATGTTTGTGGGCAACTTGAAGAACTCACGATGGACAAGCGGAGGATCATGCACCAAATGGAGAAACACATAGCTCTTCTTGTTAATGGGCATGATTGGTACACAGAACAAGCCCTCACACTGTAGGGTTCATACATCAAGCTATGTTCACCCGGAGCATGGGATATGTAATACGCCCATTTCCCACGTCCCATTCCCACCCCCAGGTCCATACCTGTATACCTGTCACGCCCCCAGGTCTACGGTAGTCTTCCAACCATGTCCGGCGAGGTGCGGCACCACCGTACACTTTCTTTTTAACAATACTCATGCACATGGAGTACGCCTTTCACATAAACATACTTAGTTTATTTCTCCCAACCAAATATCACAAAAATTGCACACCACCAAGCCCCTCAAGGCATGTGTTGAGCTCATTTATTAACATAAATTAACATAAGTATTTAATTATCAATCCGGAATTATAAAACTTGGAGGCAAATCCACTATATATGAATATCAGATATAATCAAACTTGAAAGACAAGTTTTTAAAAACTAAAAAAGTGCATATTACAAATATAGCCTACACTAACAATTCCAATTCACCTTGCAATGAAGAAAAGTTGAAATGGCTCTTAACTTAAGAGGTTCAATTCTTCTTCAATTATTACTTGATGAACATAAATTAGAAACCATGAACTCTTAATAGATTCAGATGGACAAATAATCAATGAAGGGAGACTCTTAACTTAAGAAACATTTGGTATTTCCCATCATAATTCATTTACCATAATGCCATCAACTGAAGACTGAAAATACAGAAGAAAAACTGTTTGCATGTAATCAAGGAAAAACCTAGTTTCAATCCACCAATTTAATAAAAAGAGTGTTCAACTTGAACACTTTGTTATTCCATATTACTAAAGTGATGAACAAACTAAGATTCAATAAAATAAATCATCACACATCAACCATAAACCAATCTAAAGCAAAGCACATAAACAAATTCTATAATAACCAAATTATGGAAAATTAAACTAGTCTAATAAGAAGTGTATTTAGCTTGGAGTGGGTGCCCTCCACCCTTGCTTTGCACACCTGAAGGTTGATATCAGAAGCTGAAACTTCAGTCACACATCCACGCTAATGAATAGCAAAATAAAAGTAGAACAAGTTCTTCTAATTAATCTCCAATATTCAAATGTCTCAGCATAAAGCTATATAAAAATTACATACATAAACCATCAAAGTCTAGGCATTAAATAGAAGTTTTAGGAAACAGACTAGTCTATATTATTTCTTAACACTCATATCTACTCATATCCACCTATCTAAGTCTAACTCCTCCAATTCATCCCAAGAAATATGGTCAATCCCATCAAATCTCAAAACTTCCCTATTTCCTAAGGATTTTCTGGTGACTAGTCATATTTGACCAGCCTTGAACGAGCCTAATAAAGCTTGTTCTGATCGAACCAAGTGGAGTTACCTCAGTCCTAGTTCCCAAGCTCTCTATTCATGCATCCAACTCGAGCTCAAGTGTCCTCCAAACATGTCATCCATACAGCTATTACGGGAATTTCTGAATCTGCCAAAAATTGCACTTGAAATCAAATTTTCATAAAAACTAGATTTTGAAAAATTAAAATCAAATACCTAAATTATACATGAAACACATCAAAATGGGATAGATATAGTGGAAAATAGATGGAAAACATATTGATTTAGTAAGTTTTCTCAAGCAAAAATAGGTCAAAATTAAGGCCCAACATCGCCCCCTTGTTGATCATCAAGCATGTCCTCATGTTTGCTTTTTCTCGTTTAACCTTTTTCTTCTATATGCTGATGTACGTATGGCTTTGACCCTTGAAGATGAAGCTTTCTCTTGAGCTACTTGTAAAAAGATATCTATGCCTTCATGTACTTCTTCTCTTTTCTTGTAGATCACATTTTTTATTTTTTCTCCTTTTCTTCTCTCTGTTTTTATAAAAAGAAATTTCAACATTTTTCTTTGAAGTGTTGCTCTTTGTAACATTCTTCACCTATCAGTGGAAAAATTATGTCTTGGGCTATGTATTCTAGAGTGATGGAAACAAGAATGTCTCAGATGTGTGATGCAATTTCACCATTAACATACAAATACAAAAGATTTACACTATTCCTCCTCTGCTAATAAAATGCCAATATATCATTTTGGATGAGCAACTTCAAAGAAAACAACAAATAAAACTTGAATTTTGTAATACATTCTGACACAAGATTCATGTCCCTCTCAAATTAACAATATCAACAATTTTACCTATGGGAGCCAATATCCAGTTGCCCTTACATTTCGCTAAAAGAAGCCAACCTTTTATGTCTAGGCATTCACTTTCAATTTAGCCACTGGTTTACCCACGCAATCTGCAAAATAGGGGTCGAAAGAACCATAAAAATATCCCAAATAGAAATCAATTTCAAAAAATTTCCCGCGTGGAGCACAATTAGGCTCATTCTAAAGAAAACACATGTTTTTTTTTTTCAAATTTCATTTTATTTTGCTCAGAAAAAGCAATGAAAAATAATGACTTCTTAAAAATTTCAAATTTCAGAACTAAGCGTTTTGTTTCTCATAAAAAAACTCATGTTTTGGAAAATACAATTTCTTCCTTCAGAAAATGACCTCGGGATCACTGCCCCTGAATTCTGAAAATGAAATTTGAAAATTTCTAAACCGCTACTTCCAATTTTTACTAATTATCACCACCATATATCTATTCAGAATTGAATCTGGGGTCTTGCATCATTCTACATGTGACATTACCAAAGACCGTTTCCTCAAAAAATGAAATCAAATTGAAAATTTTGAGAATGAAAAGAACTTTTATTGCCTTCTTTGTCTTGAAATCGATCTTTTGCAAAAATTACTACCACTCTCACTTTTTAAAAAAATTGAAATCGATTTTCTGAATTTACCCACTGGCTTTTTCAATATTGAAATCAATTTTCTGAGTTTACTGCCTCTTCATAAAGAAATTAATTTCCTGTGTCTTTTGCAACCGTCATCATGCAATTCGAACTGAATTAATCTAACTGGAGTTTTGTGTTGGTTATCACCCACCTGGCGCTAGAGCTTGAACATAGATCTTTGATGCCATTTTGCAATTGAAACTCTCACTGCCACCAACACTTGCCAACTCAGGGTATATTACATTTTCAGCTGAGATTTTACACTTTCAGCTATTTAAATGCAAATTTCAGACTTTGGATATTATTAAACAAAATAAAAATTAAAAATTAAAAATCAAACGGATTTCATTTTATTTCCTATGCAAACTCAACTTTCTGTCTCTGCTCTGGGAATTTACGATTTTTTTTTACCAACAATTTAACTCCACCACTCAAACATTTCATAGATGAGTCGCTAAGTCATCGAATTCGCTCAGCAACAATGCAACTCCAGTTTTGTTTTGGATCACATAGGCTACGTGTTTATCCTACTCAAACTCCTGAGTTCATGCAACCAATATTTATGAACAGGCTCTTCGTGGAAGATGCACAAACATTTATCTCGTGTTATCCCTTAGTTTCATTAACTTCATTGTTTGTACATTTGATTCTTGCATCTATAAATTTTATTATTTCTATTACTTTTAAGATATTTTAGGGACATTACAACATCTGCTAGGCTCTATATTATTTTAATTTTTTGTTATTGTTTAATTGAGTGAACATGTAAATGTTTACAAATCCTTTACCTCTTATAAATTCAACATATTGAGCCAACATGTAAAAATGTTTACAAACTTTCTTACATTACATCTACAAATCTCCCCTATACTAGGTGCAATCACAACAATGCTTGAATTGTTTTTTTCAGTAACACAATAATCATTGCATGAAATTTTTAAGTTGTGGTTTGACCCTTGGGCCTCAAACTTTGAACCTACAACTCTGATACCATATGTAATGTACCTCATTTGCATACTATTATATTTAATTGATACAATTATGGTCTCAAGAATGATTTTCCTCTGATTAAAGAATACATACCCATGTAAATTTGGAACATTAATTACATTCCTCCTTTGAATTCATAGATATTATGTCACACTTAATATGGTTTCAAAAATTTACTTTACTTGGTCTCTTCATTCACCTAACCATGAGCTTATGAGAGACTCACCCATAAGAACATCCCTAGGACTACTACAAAATTCTTGCTAGTTAACATTTATACTTTAACAATAACTTTTTCCACTCATAATGTCCTAAGGAATCACTGGGGTATAGGCATTATATACCAGTTATAATTCACATATATTATAGAATGTTTTATGTCCCACTTATAACTTTATTCAAGGCTTATGCTACATGCTTATATGTGCATACCTTTTAAGCTCTTCTAACCATGAATACATATTTTACCTTGTTTAATTGTTAATTAATCCTAGGAGTGCGCTCATATGAATATGGAATAATGTGTATAAACCCCTTCATGTGATGCTTACCACTTGTAATTTAATGACTAGGCCAACTTGCCATGATCACATTCTATTACTAAGATTTAACAAGGATATCTAACCGTTGAGCCAGAAAGGAGGATATAAAACGAGGGTAAATTGTTCTTGATAATTTTTCCTTTTGCAATTTTTTTTTGTCGTCGACCTGGTTATGGATCTGTTGAGACCTGAATGAGGGTTTTGAACCCTAAATTTTCCATCAAAAGTAATCTTAGTTCCTTTAGCCACTTGTATTTTCATGTTTTCTACTTCCTTTTCATAGGAATTCTTTCACCCACATGACCAATCTTGCAGAGGTAAATTTGATACTTCCCTTTTATTTCACTGAGTTATTGTTTTTACTTTTAATAGCATGTCATTATAGCATCTAACTAGTCAATGGTTGTCTGTTCATGGGCATATAAGTATCAATTTTTTGTGAACCAATGACGCACCATTTTGACGATATATTTGACCTTTTTAGGGCGGCTACTAAATCTCCAGAGGGTTTCAATGAGATTCTTACTGATCCATTTATTCAAGTAATTTTATCTCACCCTCGGGGTTATTACTTGTTTAACGTTGACCATTCTAGTTTATATTTTCTTCTTCTCTGAGTATATTTGTAGTCAAATTTTCATTTTTTCTATTTGCTTTTTCTTTTAGTTACTGGAGAGGGTTTAATGGACCAAATCCATTAGAATTTTCAACCCTTAATTTACCAGTAAACTTTTATGCATTTTTCTTAATTTTTCAGCTACGCCTTTTTCATATGAAATTTCTCCTTCATATTTAGATAATTTCGAAATCAAACCCTTATGGGTCTTTCTGGAGAATTTTTTCTTCTTGTATTTCAAATGTTTGGACTTCATTCTTTTATTCATGATTTGTTGAATTGTGGTTTTACCCTTGAATGGGTTTTTATGTTTGCATAGTCTTTATTTTTAGCCCTTATCGATTTTTAATGACGAAGGATTTTCCCCATTTAGTTATTGTTATATTTTCATTTCATAGCTCTCAATTTATTTATGGGTTTAACCTTTTGGTGTGACTTTCATTACAAAGGTTACCCTAGTTTCCATGGTGACCATTTCAATCCAGGTATATCATGTCTAATAGACTATTTTCTGAATAATACTATTTTCTATCTATCATATTTTTTATGCTTATAGTAATGGTTTCTTATATGTTAACCATTACAAGTAACTCATAATTTCATGTGAGTCTTGTTTATATCATTGTTGGACATAAAGACAACTCCAAGCAAAGTAATTTCTGACGTGTGAAGTTTTATTAGAAGCACTATTTGTTTCTTTATTTTGGTTAAGAAAAGGGTTTGTTGTTGGTTTTATGTGAATTTAAATTTATCATCCCTAACATGTTGAGAAATGGAAAATAATAATGTCTGACATTTATCTTGCAGAAAATGGTGTTGAATGAAAAGATATAGAGTTTAACCAATCTACACTCTGCTTTGGTGAAGGCAGAAGAACACCATATACAAAGTTTTAACACAAGTAATATATGGATTTTTCTTTTGTAGATACGTTATTTTTTCTACCCAAGATATCACAGCAAGAAAAATACTAATCTCATATCAATTGCGTGTGGATCTCATTAAGGTTGATTTCTCTAATGTCCTACTTGAATGGAACCTTCTCATGACAAGAAGGATTTAGATCTGAATTAATTTGTTTTTAAAACAAATATGGTTCAAAGCTTAGAGATATAAAAGGTTATTACCTGACTCTGGTGTGGGCAAGTTATAGGGAATGGGATTGGAAAAATGGATCGAGAAACAATGCAAACCCTATCCTAGATATGATTTATTTGTTGTTGGAAATCCTTCTGGCACCTGAGTCAACAACTTTGAAAAAGTTTCTAATAGGAATTCTTATGGTTTTTAATATTTTGATTCTTTCACCTCATGGTTATTATCGGCAAGCTAATGTCGGATGAAGAACTTTCTTGGTTTAGCTATCTTCTATTGGAATTTCATGAAGAATTTTAGTGGAATATGTGCATCCATGGTTGAAACAATTAGCAACGATAGACGATCGTTTTGTTGGACAATGACAATAGATAAAAGTTTCCAGCCATCTAAGAATAAGATCACTGAAAAATTGGTGTTGACGCTACCTGACTTCAATCAACTTTTCCAAGTCAGATGTGATGCTATTGGTAAAACCATTGCAGTAGTATTAAGTCAAGAAGGCAGACATGTTGCATATTTCAGTGATAAATTGAATGACTCCAAGAAGAATACTCCTTTTATGACAAGGAATTTTATGCGGTGGGTCAAGCATTGAAGCATTGGAGACATATTTGATGCAGAGGGTGTTTGTTTTGTTCTATGAAAATTTTTCATTACAATATATAATGCAGCAACACAAGTTGAACCATAAGCATGTCAAGTGGGTGGAATTCTTACAAAGTTTCACCTTTGTTATGAAACAAGTGAGTGCATAAGAGAACAGGGTAGTCAATGCTTTGAGCAAGAGGATTTTGGCCATGTACTAGTGCCATGCATAGATTTTGGGGTTTGATTATATGGACTTGTATTGTTGATTTTTGAGAAGCCTTTGAAGCATGCAAGAACCTCGTGAGCAGAGATAGATTACCATGGAGAGATTTTATCTCACATGATGGTTTGTTTTTCAAGAACAGTTAGTTATGTATCTCTCCTTTCTTAATGAGAGACACTTTGATGTAAGAAAATTACAATGGAGGATTGGCAACGAATTTTGGTGTGGACAAGACACTTGGGCAACTAGAACGCTTCTATTTTTGGCCAAAGATGAGAGTTTATATGTGGAAATATGTAGCCAAATGTAGAGTAGTCAACATGCGAAAGGAAGGTGTTAGAATGTTGGATTATATTCTCCTTTGAAAATTCCTAGCAGACCATGGGGCTCAGTGAGTATGGACTTTGTTTTGAGTTTACCAAGAATGCAAGGAGGCAAGGACTCTATACTTGTAGTAGTGGACAGATTTATGCAAATGGCCCATTTTATCCCATGTTTCAAGGGTATTGATGCTACAGATGTGGCTAATTTATTTTTCATTATCTGATTGCATGGCTTGCCAAAGAGTATAATTTATGATAGGGACACTAGGTTCATAGGACATTTTTGGAGGAATTTATGGAAGAAGCTTGGAACAAAATTGAACTTTAGATAAACCTCTCATCCACAATCTAATGGGAAAACTGAAGTTGTCAACAAGAGTCTTGGAAACATATGGAGGAGCCTTGTGGGAGAGAATCCCAAGCATGAGATCGTGTGTTTGCTCAATCTGAGTTTGCGTACAATGATTCACCAAACAGGAGCACCAAGAAGAGCCCATTCCAGATTTTGTAAGGAATGCATCTTAGAGGAGTTTGTGAGCTGAGATATTTGGGAAAATTTGAGTAGAGGAGTGCTGAAGGGGAGGATTTTGACCCAACAATGAGTGGCTTGCATGAAGAAATAAAACAGAAAATACATGAAATCAACTACAAGTACAAACAAAGAGCAGATATAAAAAGAAGAGAGGTAAACTTTGAGGTAGGAGGCATGGTCTTAGCCCACCTTAGGAGGGAAAGGTTTCCAAGAGGACAATATACAAGCCCAAAATGAAGAAAATATGACTATGCAAGGTACTCAGGAAATTTTCTGCAAACTTTGATGAATTGGAGTTACCTATGGGCATAGGTATCTCACCTATTTTCAATGTCGTTGATTTGTATCCCTATAAAGCTCATGATGAAGGTGCCACTATGGAAAATGGGAGCAATGGAGACGTTAGTGAACATAATTAGATGAAGAATATGCATATGGCAGAGGGTTCATAGGCTGAGAGGATCTTGGACACCAGAGTTGCAAAGTACACAAAGAAAAATAGTATCTTGAGTTTTTAATGAAGTGGAAGGACCATCTAATGGAGTTGGAGCTCATGAGTTTCCCTTTTCTAGGGAGTTTGATGCAAGAGCATTAGACCAAGCTCGTGATAAGAAATGGAGGGGACTTGACAATGTGGTGGACTGGCCACATGTTGAGCTGGAAAATCAATTTTGTTACCTTTGCTGAAATTTCAAATACTTAATGTAAATATAGAATTCAAATAAGATGAAGATTCTAGGAATATAAGAGTCACTTATGTTGTAATGAATAGACCCTGTGGTTTTCGTTTCGACTTCCCTCATTTAGAGAGAAAGGGAAGCAAACCATTTGCAAGGATTGTGCATAAAAAGAGGCATCAAATGGGGAGGAGCAGAGCACTTCTCCTGCCTCCAAGTCTATAGGTTTGGAATTAATAAATTATAAGTCATGTAAAATCATATTTATTTGTAAATTTATGCCCTCTTATCTCTGGTTCGAAGTATGTGTGCATTTTATTACATTTGACAATTCAGGTGACCATTTCTATAGTATTATCTATTTGTATAAATTCATTTCTAGCCGGGTTGTTCATCCATGCCCCTTCAATGTGACCTTCGAGCATATTTTGCAGCGCCTCTATTCGTGTGGGAAGAATTCCCCAAATAGAGTTGTTTATTTAACCCCTTTTACCTGGACCCCTGTCCCAACCACCATATCTGCAACACTTCCTATTAAAAAGATGTTTTATAGTTGTGTATTTATAATTTCCCCTTTGGGGTTTTATGATCTATTACGAGAGGCCGCCTAGTGAGGTGGGGGGGTATAACAAAAACAACTTAAAGTTGTGGCATGATCAAACATTGGAGTCACTTTGATTTGTAAACACCTCAACTTGTGCACTAGGTTTGAATGCAAGTTTTGCCTTTATAAGACTTTTTGTACTGAGTGAGATAATTGTAAGGAGGATAGAAATATGTTGGAGGGTAGGATGTTTTCTTGGCCATAAACCCAGAAAGGAGTGCAATTGCAAATAAAATATTTAGGAGTGACCATATTTTCCCACAAAGAATTTGGAAACATGCTACGTTATGTTAACGTATGATTTTCTTGAGAATCTTTACCAAGGTTTTATTAGACGACTCAACCAAAAAATTTCCATACACGTAATAGTTCGCTAAGTATTCAAGTTTTATTCCTTTTTCCAATGCAAATTCAATGAGATTTGGAGAAGAAAAGTAAAAAAGCATTATCGAATGTTGAAGAATCCGGAACTCCAAACCTGCAAATGATAGTTTGATAAAGGAAACACCTTGTTCTCCTCCAATCCCTTGAGAGGTATGGATTTCATCCACCCGGTAAAATAATCCATAGCAACAAGGATGTACCTATGTTTTTTTGAAGAATGGGGTGTTATATCACCAATTACATCCAATCAACATTGTCGAAACGGTCTCTCAACTTGCATTATCTGAAGTGGTAGTGATTGTTTTTTTCTCTTCCTACGACCTTCTGACATATTTGAAATTTGTATGCGTCAGCATGTATGTCTCTAAAAGGAGTTAGCCAATAGTAACCCACTCGAAAGACTGAGTGAGCTATGGTGTCCCCACCAAAGAGTCCCCTTGTGGGGCCTTCATGTAAATCTTTCAAGACCTTATCCTAATCGACTATTTCCAAGAATATAGTAGAGCACCATCATGTTTTCAATGGAATAAGATCCCATTGATAAATTTATATGAAGACGCTTTCAGCCTTAGATCTCTACATTACATAGGAGTAAGGTAGCTAGGAGAAGTTGTTAATTTTTATGACTACATTGTTCTCTATTGTAGAGAATTACATTTTCAAATGTTTTCATCACTTGCATATTACATTCATCCAATAACATCATACCATCTATGTAGAGTGAACAATAACATCAACAATGTAACATAACAATAAAGAACATTAGAAGAAAAGCATGCACAATAGATGATCTGGATTTATTCAGAAACAAAGTTAAATTCAAATGTAAACAGAAACATAGAGCTAGAGTTAAAATTGAAATTCAATTAATTAATAACAAATATTGAAAACTGTTTACATGCAGAAAGGAAACAAACTAGCTTGGGCAATGGTAGTTTATCTCTAAGAAGAGATGTGACAACTACATGCCTTCTAAACTCTGTTACAGTGAAGCTCAGAGGCCTTCTTATTATTTATAAATAATGGAAAACCATAAACTTTTAAAAATCTAACTCTAGGAGACGAAGTGCAAAAAGTTTGTGGTCCCCACTAGAATTAGTTGGAACACCAACTTCCCATGGTCATAACTTGGGCATATGATCTATGTTTGGTTTGTATGGTACCTCATTAGAAATATCTATCTGATGAAAACAAATTTTCCTGCCAAGCCCAAGCCTATATCTATTCACTTCGCACATTTTCCCAAAAAATGACATTTAGTGCCTCAAAATGGTTCTGAAAGTTTAGAACCCGAAAAACTGTCGAAAATGAAAAGTTGTGCTACAATTAAGGAAACTGAAAGAAAAAAGGGTTGTCGGTCCATGTGGAATATCCAAGTAGCAACCAATGTCCACCTAGATCCATAGAGACACTAGCATTTAGGTCAAAAGCCAGAGGCAAAACCCCACAATGGGGAAAACCTAACCAAATTCTTCTTCTTAGATATTCATTCACTATTTAGCTAAAAGATACGAAGTATAATTTGAATCATATACATCAATCACATCCGGCGTCTTAGGGCCAACCCAAGTCAGTTCACAACTTCATTTGTGAACTAAATGAAACAAGTCCAAGGCAGTTGCTATCATATTGCTTTCATATACGGTATCACATGTGCCATAGAGACATTATCACATCTATCATCCATCATGTTATCATTGTCATCAAGACTATGTTATCATCAAGGTCACTGTCCTAGTCATACTATCATGTCATGGACACTATCATATCAAGATCATTGTTATACACCATTCATCAGGTCACTATCATCTTGTATCATAAGCAACGTCATTGACATCATATAACATAAGCAAGGTAACTATTATCATGTAACATAAGCAAGGTCATTGTTACAAGTATCATGGCACGCTTATTGTCACATGTATCATGGCAAGATTAATGTCACATGTACCAGTTGAACATACACATCATTGTCATCATACATCATAGATCATACATTGTGTATACCCACTATCATACGAACAATGTAGCTTCCATTATAATTCATAACTATCAAGATCATGTCATTGCATCACTAAGAAATGAGACTTCTCGAATCACCATAGTATTCTCATAGAGACAGAAAAATTGATATTACAAAGATAATGTTTATGCATCATAAAGTTGTAGACTTGTAACATCACATAACCATTATAAGCTTCTTGTATTACGACGTCATAGTCTTCTTCTTATCAATAAAGAATAGGGCATCAATACATAGATATTAAACTTATGTTATCGCAGAGATTATACATAGTGATAGTGTGAGCTATAGACCTAAGCCTTAGAGAATGCAGGTGACCATTTCTATAATGTTATCTATTTGTATAAATTCATTTCTAGCCGAGTTGTTCATCTGTGCCCCTTCAATGTGACCTTCGAGCATATTTTGCAGCGCCTCTATTTGTGCGGGCAATATTCCCCAAATAGAGTTGTTTCTTTAACCCCTTTTACCTGGTCCCCTGTCCCAACCACCATATCTGCAACACTTCCTATTAAAAAGATGTTTTATAGTTGTGTATTTATAATTTCCCCTTTGGGGTTTTATGATCTATTACGAGAGGCCGCCTAGTGAGGTGGGGGTGTATACCAGAAACCACTTAAAGTTGTGGCATGATCAAACATTGGAGTCACTTTGATTTGTAGACACCTCAACTTGTGCACTAGGTTTGAATGCAAGTTTTGCCTTTATAAGACTTTTTGTACTGAGTGAGATAATTGTAAGGAGGATAGAAATATGCTGAAGGGTAGGATGTTTTCTTGGCCATAAACCCAGAAAGGAGTGGAATTGCAAATAAAATATTTACGAGTGACCATATTTTCCCACAAAGAATTTGGAAACATGCTATGTTAGTTTCTATGATGTTGACGTATGATTTTCTTGGGAATCTTTGCCAAGGTTTTATTAGACGACTCAAACAAGAAATTTCCATACATGTAATAGTTCGCTAAGAATTCAAGTTTTATTCCTTTTTCCAATGCAAATTCAATGAGATTTAGAGAAGAAAAGTAAAAAGCATTATCGAATGTTGATAAAGGAAACACCTTGTTCTCCTCCAATCTCTTGAGAGGTATGGATTTCATCCACCCGGTAAAATAATACATAGCAACAAGGATGTACCTATGTTTTTTTGAAGAATGGGGTGTTCTATCACCAATTACATCCAATCAACATTGTCGAAACGGTCTCTCAACTTGCATTATCTGAAGTGGTAGTGATTGTTTTTTTCTCTTCCTACGACCTTCTGACAGATTTGAAATTTGTATGCGTGAGCATGTATGTCTCTAAAAGGAGTTAGCTAATAGTAACACACTCGAAAGACTTTGTGAGCTATGGTGTCCCCACCAAAGAGTCCCCTTGTGGGGCCTTCATGTAAATCTTTCAAGACCTTATCCTAATCGACTATTTCCAAGAATCTAAGTAGAGCACCATTATGTTTTCAATGGAATAAGATCCCATTGATAAATTTATATGAAGAGGCTTTCAGCCTTAGATCTCTACATTACATAGGAGTAAGGTAGCTAGGAGAATTTGTTAATTTTTATGACTACATTGTTCTCTATTGTAGAGAATTACATTTTCAAATGTTTTCATCATTTGCATATTACATTCACCCCATAACATCATACCATCTATGTAGCAAGAACACTAACATCAACAATGTAACAGAACAATAAAGAACATTAGAAGAAAAGCATGCACAATAGATAATCTGGATTTCTTCAGAAAGAAAGTTAAATTCAAATGTAAACAAAAACATAGAGCTAGAGTTAAATTTGAAATTCAATTAATTAATAACAAATATTGGAAACTGTTTACATGCAGAAAGGAAACAAACTAGGTTGGGCAATGGTAGTTTATCTCTAAGAAGAGATGTGACAACTACATGCCTTCTAAACTCTATTACATTGAAGCCCAGAGGCCTTTTTATTATTTATAAATAATGGAAAACCATAAACCTTTAAAAATCTAACTCTAGGAGACGAAGTGCAAAATGTTTGTGGTCCCCACTAGAATTAGTTGGAACACCAACTTCCCATGGTCATAACTTGGGCATATGATCTATGTTTGGTCTGTATGGTACCTCATTAGAAATATCTATCTGATGACAACAAATTTTCCTGCCAAGCCCAAGCCTATAACTATTCACTTGGCACATTTTCCCAAAAAATGTCGTTTAGTGCCTCAAAATGGCTCCGAAAGTTTAGAACCCGAAAAACTGTCGAAAATGAAAAGTTGTGCTACAATTAAGGAAACTGAAAGAAAATAGTGTTGTCGGTCCATGTGGAATATCCAAGTAGCAACCAATATCCACCTAGATCCATAGAGACACTAGCATTTAGGTCAAAAGCCAAAGGCAAAACCCCACAATGGGGAAAACCTAACCAAATTCTTCTTCTTAGATATTCATTCACTATTTAGCTAAAACATACAAAGTATAAATTGAATGATATACATTAATCACATCCGGCGTCTTAGGGCCAACCCAAGTCAGTTCACAACTTCATTTGTGAACTAAATGAAACAAGTCCAAGGCAGTTGTTATCATATTGCTTTCATATACGGCATCACATCTGCCATAGAGACAGTATCACATCTATCATCCATCATGTTATCATTGTCATCAAGACTATGTTATCATCAAGGTCACTGTCCTAGTCATACTATCATGTCATGGACACTATCATATCAAGATCATTGTTATACACCATTCATCAAGTGACTATCATCTTGTATCATAAGCAACGTGATTGACATCATATAACATAAGCAAGGTAACTATTATCCTGTAACATAAGCAAGGTCATTGTTACAAATATCATGGCACGCTTAATGTCACATGTACCAATTGAACATACACATCATTGTCATCATACATCATAGATCATACATTGTGTATACCCACTATCATACGAATGATGTAGCTTCCATTATAATTCATAACTATCAAGATCATGTGTCATTGCATCACTAAGAAAGGAGACTTCTCGAATCACCATAGTATTCTCGTAGAGACAGAAAACTTGATATTACAAAGATAATGTTTATGCATCATAAAGTTGTAGACTTGTAACATCACATAACCATTATAAGCTTCTTGTATTACAACGTCATAGTCTTCTTCTTATCAATAAAGAATAGCGCATCAATACATAGATATTAAACTTATGTTATCGCAGAGATTATACATACTGATAGTGTGAGCTATAGACCTAAGCCTTAGAGAAAGCCCCACAACCCTGAGCCTCATAGTGATCTACATAGAACGATTCACAGAGATAATGAATATGAATCTCAAAGGTACAATACGTGCCACACAACGTGAACCTCAGATAATGTAGATCTAAGCCACTAATGTAAGTGTTGGCCGTAGGTGTTTGTCACAGAGTGAACAATACAATCCATGAGCCACTGTAATGTGAGCCTTAGAGACATGAAAGAACGATTCACAGAGATAACGAATGTGAATCTCAAAGGTACAATATGTGCCATACAATGTAAACCTTAGATAATGTAGATCTAAGCCACTAATGTGAGTGTTGGCCATAGGTGTGAGTCACAAAGTGAGCAATACAATCCATGAGCCACTATAATGTGAGCCTTAGAAACGGATGTCACTATGTAAACCGACGATGCCACATATAAATGTGAGCTGTAATGAATTGTGAACCACAAAACAAAGTATACGAACATCTGTAATAGATGAGCCACTGTAAGATTTAACATGATCCTCCAAATACAAAAGATACAATACATAGGAGATGTGAGTCAACGTAGATTAGAAGCAAGTCGTAAGAAATATAAATATGAGGCATGGTGAAGAATATTGAACCACAGAGGTTAGTGTGAAACGCAAAGAAATACATTTGATCCACAAATAAATATAAACAAGTCACTGTAATGTTAATTTGAGCCATAGATAAATACATTCGATCCACAGAGGAATATAGACAATCCCCTTAGAAAAGTGCAAGCTTATACAAACACTATTTGAACCTTAGATATATACTCGTGCCTCAAAGATAAAATAGAAACACAATCCATTGAGCATATGTCCAATGAACCAAACAACGATCTTATTATATATCCATTTCATGGGCGAACGGAATCCTCCAATAATGGAGTTAATTTGATATTTTCACCATATTTCCCATTTTATAATAATAAAAATCCCCTCTAACTATATTTACAAAAATTACTTTGATAATTAATAGCCCAAGTAAAATTGTCACATTAAATAATAAAGGAGTGCCTGAAACCCTTTAATAACAAAATCTTCCTTTGTCCAATTTGGATTCTTCCTTTGACAAATATAAATTCTCTTTAGGGCACAATGGGATTTCCTTTGCTGCAATAGATATATTTTACATTAAGGATGATTCCTCCTAGCATTCTTCTTTCACCATTCACTTCTTGTCATTTTCCGCCATCAATTTACAAAAAGGCTCAACCCTTAATGCTTTTGGCAGATTTAATTTTAAGATCATATTCTTGCAATGAGGTCATCTAGTGTGTCATTTGTTCTCCATGATTCGTTTGGGTGAGCAGATATTTTTACAGTGAAATAAGGTACAATCACCTTAGTTTTGGATTTCATAAGGTATGGCCTAAAGTGCTTAATTGCCTTAAATATAGTGAAGGCTTCTTTACCAATTTCCAAATATTTGAGTTCTACACCTTAAATTTTGGAACTCATGAAGGCGATTGGGTGTTCATTATCCACATAATCCTCTTGGGGTAGAACTGTAGTGTATGGTTGCTCTCATGCGAAGGCATATAGAACGAAGCCTCAAATATAGTCCATACTCTCGAGGGTCGGTGCTTCGGTAATTACTATTTTGATCTTTTAAAATTACTTTTTTTGCTTAAGGTTCAATTTAAACATGGCTCCCTTGTTGATCGTATCTTGTCTAGGTTTGACAATCCCAACAAAATTTGGAATGAATCTTCAAAAAAAAGTCAATCTTGCCCAAAAAAGATGCATTATTCTCTTGCTTGGGTTCTCTCTAGTTCTATCATTATTCTTAACATGGATATGATGAACCAGCACGGTCGACCTTATGTAACCACAAAAAGAGACTTTTTAAGGTTGAGAGAGATTCCATATATCCTATATCTATCAAAAAATTTCTTCAAATTTTGTGGGCAGTCATCCCTCCTTTTAGAATAGACCATCACATCATCCAAATATACAACAATGGCTTTGTTGATAAGGCCTTTGAATGCTATGTCCATGGCTCTTTGTAAAGTGTCTTCTACATTAATAAATGTGAACAACATCTTCCTATATGCATGTGTGCCCCACATTCTTCTAAAGGTAATCTTCCACTAGTCAAGGTAAGATACCAATCCCTGATTATACCCTGAGAAGCCATCAAGTGGATATAACATTTCAAAGCCAACAACAACCTATAGGATTTTTTCCATAGGTGCATCTAAGAAGTTAATTTTTTCTAATGCTCTACTCAAATTCCTAAAGTCCACATATAGTTGAATATCATCGTTCTTCCTAAGTAGGACCAAGTTGGCCACCCACTCGGTATGTCTAACAGGGAAGATAAGATTTGCAGCGATGAGTTTATTCAACTCCTTTTTCACTTGAGCCCTGAGGTACATGTGCATTTTCTGAAGCTTTTTTTGGACTGATTTAGCACCTTCTTTCATGGGTATAACACTTTGGATGATCTTTGTGTCAAACAGTTTAAGGGCATCATAGGTCCAATCAAAAACATAGTTATACTCTTTGAATAATCAAATAAATGTTGCCCTCTGAATAGGGGTAAAACCAATCCCTGTGTTGATATTCTTTAAACATTTTGTAGCCCCCATATTTATAACCTCATATAGAATAGCCAAACTATTAGTCTTACAATTACTTGATTTCTTAAACTCATCTTGTAGGTCATAAAACTTTTCAAGTTCCACTACTGACTTTTGGATTGAATTTATGAGACTTTTCTATGTGTTAGATGAAGACGTTTGTGATTCCTAAGACTTTTCTATGTGTTAGATGAAGACCTTTGTGATTCCTATTTGTTCTCTTCTACATCAATCATTGAATCTTTCAATGTGCCTTCCATATGGAGGAAGTTCAATATATGTTTGTCATCCTAAAAAACATTCTAGTTTGTAACATGGTCTAGAATTGTGGCCTATAAACCAATCCCACATAAAACAAAATAGTAAAGAAGTTTTCAAGGTGGACCAATATAGAGGTGATAGTAGCAAATAAACCACCGTCTATGTTCTAAGAACGCCGAATAAAGTAATATTGAATACAAGAAAATTATTAACTGGGTTCTATACCTCATGTTGGTAGTTTTTGAAATGACTTGAAATACAATTAACAAAAATTCGTACTTGTTTAACGACTATCTCAAAGTCATCGAATACAATTAAAAATTTAACATAAATATCCACTACTTTCATAAGTTCCAAAATAAGGGCTTCTTATTTTGCAGTGTTATTTGTGCATTCGAAATCTAGTCTACAAGTGAATAGTGCGTTGTTACCCTTTCAATCGGTGAGAATGATGCCAACACCTACACCCTCCTAAGACTTGGTGTCGTCAAAATATAAATACCAAAATTCAACATTTTATTTAACATCCACCACATCTACATCTTGCATAGTATAATTGGAGTTTAAAGACTATAGCCAATCGGCCAACCTTGACCACTCTAACAAATTCGCATAAGCAAGCATATATGCCTGAAAGATTCCAAAAAATGCATCGACGCAATAATTTCCCAAAATGGAATCATTGAACAATACAAGATCATTGCGAACTTCCAAGTCGATTACTACATACTTCATATACTTTTCACGATCCACTTTGATCTTGTTATCTTTCCCTTTGAGTGTAGCCATATATGCGACCAATCAATAGCAAAAAAGGCATTCAATTTTGCTGACCAATCTCGGCTATGTAACAAAGCATAATGGTGAGGGATATCGACTATGAAAGTATCAATGGTCTGGAAAAAATTAGGGTTAAATGTCAGTCTCATAAGAGCATTACGAAGCATTGCCAACATAGCATTGTTAGCTCCCCATACTACTAGTGTAATGCCTTATTGTTATTAGTACAACCCCCTTATTATATTGTTGTGCCCATGTAGTCCCCATATTGTTATTATTGTGCCCCATAGAAGCCCACTATTGTTATTATTGTGCCCTTACATTATTAATGTTATGTCAGCGCTGATTATATTATGACCCCTTAAACTCCTATATATAGAAAGGAGGTCTTGTCATTTGCATTATCCAAGAATTGTTCATTTATGTAATGTAAAGCAAGTTGCCCCCCTCGAAGAGGCTGAATTCTACGGCGTTTCTCTCTCTTTTCTATCTTTTTGTGCGCTGGTTTCATAACATGTACCATTAGATTGATTGAGTTGAACAATACAAGTGTCCCATTTCTAAGGCTAAATGCCCAACTTTTGTGTGACTACTTGAGGCATCACATTTGTGGAAGCTCCCAAATCTAACATGTAATTGTGAACATTTTAATCACAAATTTCAAACTTTAGCTACAAAGTGGGGGTCTTGGAAGTGTACTTTTGTCCTATCATTGTACCATCATCAATCATCAATTTATTATTCGAAGGGTTGTCATCGTGGAAGAGATGCATAGATGCACTGGTCGGCTCACGACTCCTAACAAAGTTTTCAATCACCTATAAGAGTTCAACTTGATTCAAAGAGAGGAGATCGTATAATGAGATGCTAACATTTGACTTCCTAAGATCATTAATTGGACTATACCCAAGAGTCGCGACACCCAAAGAGATGCTAGAGTGTTCATTCGAGTGAGATGACCTAGGGGTTGCAATTACTATAACAGAAAGCAATACTAATTTTTCTGTTGGAATTAAGCTTCTACTTTGATTCTTGTATTCTCTTACTTTTTTAGCCTCGTAACTTGAGGACAAATAAATATCCCCTAAACAATTGGTCGAGGAAAGATGATCCTTTGTTTTTCCACCACCTAGCTCTTCGCATCCTAAACAATTTTCTCTAAGGGATTCAAGTTGCACAGTGGAAGTTTATCTCCAAAGATTTCGTTGATTCAAGTATGTGTTGTTATTGAGATAAATACATAGATGTGTTTTTATTTGCCAATGGATTATATTTTTCAAAAGGGGTCTTGATATTAAAACCGGATTGGCCCTCCCCAAAAGTGATTTCCAAATCAATGACTTTGCTCATTAATTTTCTTTAGAAGCTTGATCATCGCTAAAAGATCTAGAATTGAAGATTCCTTTGATTCAACATTGTTGAAATGAGTTCTCTATCTGTTATCAAAGGTCAATGGTTTATCTTCATCGAATACCATTTTCCCATGGATGGTCACAAGGTCCTTCTCAACTTTCACGACCTCTTGGAAATTCTCTTGAAAAATAGCCATTTCTACTCTGTAGACAAACATGGCCATAGATTGTGGCAAGTTGGAAGTATAAAATTCAATAGCAATTTCACTTGTAGGTCACGATGCTATAGGCATTTTACTCTGAATGAGTTGAAATCTCTATTTTAATTATTTTACTTTTTCCCTTGAACCCATTTTCATGCAGAAAAGTTCATTGAGGAGATTAGTTGGAGTCTTTTCTTCTCCAAAATTTCCAATAAAAAGAGACTCAAAGCCCTCCCAACTCATGATTGTCCCAAGGGTCGGGGAAAAATACCAAAAAGAAGCTTTTCCTTCGCAATTATATCGGAATAAGTGTTGGACCACATCTTTATGCTCCACATCATAAGCCACGCAACCAACATAAACCTTTTTATGTGATCGTCTATCGCGTCACCTATATTTGGGTCAAATTTAGGGAGAAATTTCCATGGGTTCTTTGGCAGTGGACACTTTGGTCTAAGGATGACAACATCTTGGGCTAACCAAGGTCTATTGGCCATTACAATATTTTCCATATTCTAATGACGATGCAATGGAGATAGGGGTTGAGATTACTCAGAGGACGAATTTAGCAGTGGAAACAGATAATTGGGTGGGAAGGTGGTTTCTCATAACTTCTGGACAATGGATTTTGAAACTTTTCAACACTAAACAAGGGGCTTAGAGAGAGATAATTTGAATTGTCACTCTCCATCAAGGGGCTTAGAGAGAGATAATTTGAATTATCGCTCTCCATCAACATGGATTCAACAGACAGCTTAGGTAAGTTGCTTAGTTCTCCAAAAGTATTGCACAGACTCTATCCCCTCCTCACATGCTACAATGTGAGTGAGACGTCGACTTGTTCAGATTTATTCAGCTAATTGGGAATTTCTAGATTCATAGGTATGACTAAAGGGAAAACTAAGTCGAAGTTCTAACTTCAAGCAGGGAAGCAGTAAGAAATTGTGGAGAATAAGATGAATTAAGCATTGGGTTGGTAACAATATGTGTTTGGGCAACTTACCTCTTGAATTCTATAGTTTCAAAATTGTGGGCCAAATCTCACCAAGAGAATTCGAAGAGTACTTCCAATAACTCATGGAGTGGCCCTCCTTCTACCGCTAGTTATATTGATAGGATGAATGTGACTCAATTGTTGGAACATCATGAACAAAGGGAGGAAACCCTATTGAAGGCCCCAATTAGATCCTCTTTCGTTTGGTGTAGTGATCCCTGACTGGTATGTGGGCCCGATTGCCACTTTCTTGACAAACCATTACTGTTCATCATGTGTTCACTTTACTGCTAGCAATTTTCTTTATTATTATTGCGTTCATATTTAAATTTGTTGGTGGAAAATTGGGGTAGAATATATGATCAGACTGAATATGTGCGAGCTTAACCAGAGTTCTTCATTTACATATAAATCAAGAACAATACGACTAAAATTTAATCGAAATATCAATAATGCAACAACCATAGCACAAGGAAGAAAATGACTGATAAATAAAAGTTACAAGAGCTTACGTATATGTTAACCTACAAGGCCCTTAAAAATTGCACGGACAATTTAACAAATAAAGGACGATACATATATCTCTTCAAAGGGAAAAGTGTATTAACCAATAAGAATGAGACTTCCATTTACAACATAATGCAAAATATGGCCTTCTAAAATAGGTACATTGTCTATAGGAGTCTTTACCCTTTTCCTCAGCATCTCTCCCTCTGAAGGATTACTTTATTTATTTATTTATTTATATATGTAAAATTGAAGTCACAAAATTGATCTTTGGCCAGTAATGCGTCAAGGCACCGTGAGCACGTTCTGACTTCTCTGATGCAATTTGTTTTTGATGCATCTCATAGGCGGTGTGATTCTTTAGTATCTTGGAGATCTGGTGGTCTTCAACCCTCTGTAACTACTGCTTGGGCCTCAACAATTATCTTCCAAGTTCATCACAATGGTCTTCACTCTAGCAGCATAGCAATTGCGTTGAGTCGTTTCTCGTGTGGGTGTCATGATTAAAATTTCAATCGCATCCTCATCCATTCTTTTAATGTGTTCAATCTGGGGGACCACTGCAACTCAGACTCTGTTGATATTCTGAAATATCAAAACAGTAGATGTGCAGCTAGATAAGACTCCAAAATTTCCCAATCTGCTTTCTTGTAGCATCATCGTTGTTGCATCCGACATGTTCCTCCCCAATATGAGAGATCCAGTTGTCGTTAGCTTTCCTTCTTTATTTTCCATCCTCTGAACATTGATCAATGACTTATCGCTCCTCTTTTGATCCTTGCTTAGTCTGGGCAGTGAGTCTGGGGCATCCCCGTATTCCTTCTGCCATTCTTGTATTTGGTCAAATGCTTCACCGACTTTGTTATAAGCACAAACTTAAACATTCAACTCCTATAGCATCTATTCAAGCTGGATGAAATATTGTTGGAGCTGTTGAAACATGTCTGCAAACGAGAATTTCTCTCTCTAGAAGTCGTTTATCGTTATTTCTTGGGCCTTTAACACTTGAATGTTGATTCATGTTTTTAGCTCTTGATCAATCCTGGCAGTAGCCTTCCTTTCATTTCTTTAGCTCACTTGAATGAGCTTATCTAGGTTGCGTTATTTTTTGTTCCACCTGAACTTCAAAGGGGCTGTTAGTTCTTCATGCCTTTTGGCTTCACAACACTGTTGTTGTTATTCTAGCTGTTGCTGTAGAGTATTCACTCTCTGATCCGGATAGGCTTTGTCCGGTCGCTTTGTTGGCAGTCACCAAGGCTCCGAGTACGAAGGTCGTATCTACGACATCCTTCCAATTTCTCTACCCTGTAGTGCTCCAAATAATTCTTTGTTCGAGGGTTTCCTTTCCACTCGCTTTAATCTTCCTCCTCTTCGACACGCTCCAAATAACTGCCATTCTGGATTTACTATAGTAACAGTCACCTAAATCGACGACTTCATCATCAGAGTCTCTATGGTGACCCAGAGGGCGTGTGGTACCTGTTTCCTTAGCGATTGGTGGGATTGAGGAGATCGGACTTTGTGGAATGATAAAACCTTGTAACAAAGTAACTACTGGAACCTATATTTCTAGGACTTCTCACTATTGACGAGGCACTGCAGAATGTCATTATCTTTTGTTTCACCCATAATTTTTCTCGCCACAATTATCTCTGCCTTTGGTTCATTGTCGTCGATAGTAATCTACTCGACAGTTGAGATTCCGACCTGGGCTACATTTTGTTGTAGCAACCTCATTTTCGCCTCGATCCTTTACCTCTCCAGCGTTTCATCCTTACCCTTTGTTCTTCTTCGTTTGCTCCTCAAAACGCTCCTATTCGAGAGATCCATCACTGTCTTTGTTTCTCCCTTTGCTATGCTTTTGGAAGTTGGCGGTCTCTCCTTATTTGCATTCTCATTTCCACTTCCTCATATGTGAATACATCTTGATACATGGAGTCATTGGAATCATACTCATGCTCATAGCGGTAGGTAAGCCATACAAACTTACATTGTTCCTTTACTATGTTGTGGGGATCATGTCTCCTAAAGGCACCTGTGACGAGTTTAAACTCATTAATGCTCTCTGATTCCTTTATGGCCTACCCGAATTGCATTAATAAGGAGTGTACTACTCTTATCGGAAATCCTAGCCATAACCTCTTGTTAATGTTTTCCAAATCTAATGCTAGTTTGGCTTCTATTGTCTAATACGCATTTTCTTGAATAATTGATCGATCAAAAACAAACTGATGCATTAGGTGCAAGGGTGTTCTTGACAATACTAGTTGCTAATTCCTCGAGTAGCAAACCTCGGCGATTTTGATAGCTGGGTTTTGGAAATACTACACACCTACATGCAAACACTTAGTTAGAGCATGGGAGTACATGCAAGATTCTTTATACATTATTTACTCCCTGATTTGCTCCTTCTTTAACTCCGTAATTAGATAGTTCTTCTACATGATTTGCTTCTTCTTTTACTCCACAACTGACTAATTCTCTTTGGAACTTGTTGTAGGTGTTGAGTCTTCTCATTGATCACCACTATGGTGCATTACCTTGGGATCTTCACCCAGTAATGCTATATCATGAGCATTGTAACCTATTTTCTAATGAATCATTCTTTTGTTCTTTCGATTTTCTTTTAGTGTTTTTGCTCTGCAAAGTTGTGTGTTCAACCTTTACTAGCTAGATTCATCTATGCAAGTTTTCTAACATATTTACATGTTATCAGAGCCCACAAGTTGCTAGATAAAAGGCGCACCAGTACTTTATTTTGCAGGTATTACAGCTTGGAGATCTAAGACCGACAGAAAAATGTTGTTTCCCAAAGCATCGATCCTAATATCATACAACTATCACGAATGGAAAGACCAAATGGCTCTATACCTTCGTAAAAAAGGGTTGTCCAGGATTACCATGGCTGCAGAAGTGGAACCCACTTCAGCCATAGAGAAATCCAAGTACCTCAACTATATGGATGAGGCCCACAGATCCATATGCATGTGCATCTCTCGAGAGTTGCAGTTTCATCTATCTGCCTACAATACTCCCAATGAGATTTGGAAAAAGATTGAAGAACTCTACGAGAAACAGGATGAGATGAAAAGATATCTGCTCAAAGTGGAGCTGTTGTCATTGGATCCACAGAACTATGACAAAATTCAAGACTTCTTCACCAAATATAATGATCTATTGTTGCAACTCAAAGGTTGTGGAATTGACAAATCCAAGGAGGAGAGTCACCGAGTTCTCTCTATTATGTCAAAGCTCTGACCGGAATACTCCATCTTTGTGTCTACATTTCATTTAGTAAGGCTCGCAATAGGTAAATCCTACACTATGCCTTCTCTCAAAGAGTTCATGGAGTCCCTTACTTTTGAGCAAGATAAACTCATTGGCATGGGGAAAATCAAACCTCCAAAAGTGCATGCACTCGTTTTACATGATGGCAGCCACAATAAAAATCACAGATCTAATTCAAATCAGAAAAATCAGCAGCAAAAAGACAAGAGAAAAGCGCATTCCCATCCAAAGAAGGAAGGGTACACCAAGCCCTTCAATGACTCCTCCGGCTTGAGAAATGAGAAAGGGAAGAAAGGAAACAGATGCACCTACTCTCAAAGAGGATTCCATCCAGAATCCTCTTCTATGAAGAAACAAATTGACCAAATGGCAGAAATGCTTCAGAAGCACAACCTTGGGGACCACATCCCTCAGGGCGTCAAGAAAAACACCGAGAATCCGCCACACGAGAAAGGTAACAATTTTCATGCTTTAGTTGCAATTAATTATTCCCCTGATGCATGAATTATAGATTCTGGTGCATCACACCATATGGCTGCTCCAAAAGAAGTCTATTCCTCTTTGGATGCATGCAAAGGACCTCCCATCCTCATGGGAGATGACTCACCTATTGAGATCACCAGAAAAGGTAGAGTGGAACTTTTACACGGAAGCTTTGAAGATGCGTTTCATATTCCAAAACTTTCGGTAAACCTGCTTTCATTTTATCAGATCACTCATTTCGGCACTGGAAAGAGAGTGGAATTCACTCCAGATGCAGTGAACATATATGACCTACATAACAACTCCAAAATTGCAATCGGTGAGGTAAACAATGGAGCCGGACAGTATACATTTTCTAAATTTATTGAATCTGAATCCTCCTTATTGCTTACACATGCTGATGATAGTAATAGGCTTTGGCACGAGAGGTTTGGCCACTTAAATTACAAATATATGTAGCAACTAAGCAAACATGAAATGGTGGAAGGCTTGCCAAATATCAGTTTCTCCAAATGAGTTTGTGAAGGGTGTGTCCATGGCAAACATCCTAGAGAAAAATTTGACACTGGCAAGACTCACAGAGAATCCTCTCCTCAAGGTCTAATCCGTAGTGATCTCATGGGGCCTTTTCCTCATCCTTCCATCAACAAAGCAAGGTATGTGCTCACATTTATTGATGATTTCTCACGGTATACTTGGGTGTATCTTCTCAGGAACAAATCTGAAGTTCTTGCGCACTTTGAAGATTTCAAAACACTAGTTGAGACACAGTCAGAGAGAAAGATCAAAGCCATCCATTAAGACAATGGGGGCGAATATATTAACATAGCACTTCAGAACCTTTGCATTCAGTCCGGCATACAGTTGCAGTACACAATTCCATACACTCCAAAGCAGAACGAAGTTGCTGAAAGAAAGAACCGATCTCTCAAAGAGATGGCTTCCTGCATGTTGCACGCTAAGTCACTGCCTCATAAGCTATGGGCTTAAGCCCTTAATTGTGCTAACTACATCCAAAATAGATCTCCTCATAGGTCTGTCAAGAATCAGACCCCCTTTGAGGCTTGCAGTGGCACTACACCAGAGGTCACCCACTTCCGTGTTTTCAGCTCCCGAGCATGGGCCAAGATCCCCTCTAAAAAGAGGAAAGCTCTTGATCCACAGATCATTGAGTGCATCTTTGTTGGATACCCTAATGGTGTGAAGGGATACCGACTCCTGATTTCCTCTACAGACAAGCTCATCATTGAGCGAAGTGTCAAATTTGAAGAAAGTCTCTCGCATGCACCTCAATTGCCGCATGCAGACCCCTTTTATCTACCTCATGTCTAAGATGATAACTCAGTACACTCAGATGTAGATGCAGAGCATGCAGATGCAAAGACAGAGTCTTCAGATACAAATCCAGTGCATGCATATGATGATCCACATCCAAGCCCAGATCAAGCTTCCAGCAGTGAATCAAATTCCCTTGTCATAAATCAGAGAACAAGGAGCTTGTGTGAGATATATGCACAAGACCACCCAGCTGCTATAAATGGTCTTGTGGGGGATAATTCTGATCTGCAAAGGACTAGCTCAGAGTTTATTGAGCCTCCTCTTGCCCTCACTGCCACTGAACCATCGCCATCTTGGCATCGTCATTTGGTTCGGTGTTCTGATCCACATTCTTATGCTGAGGCTGCTAGGCATCCATCTTTGGAGTCCGCCATGGAGGAGGAGTATAACTCCCTCCTCGAGAACCAGACCTGGGATCTGGTCCCCTTCCTTCAGGAAGGAAACTTGTCCGATGCATGGCATTGATTATGATGACACCTTTGCTCCAGTAGCAAAGATGGATTTCATACCCCTTGCACTTGCCATTGCGACTGCCCAGGGGTGGGAAGTACATCAGGATGTGAAGAATGCTTTCTTCACGGAGACCTATCTGAGGAGATCTACATGGAGCAGCCACACGGTTTCATTCAAGATTCATCTTTCGTCTGCAAACTGAAAAAAATCTCTCACAGCCTTAAGAAGGCCCCGAGAGCTTGGTATGCAAAGATGGATTCTTTTCTCTTATCACAAAACTTTGAAAGATGCAAGTCTGATCCGAATGTTTACATGTTCAGGACACATGATTCTCTTCTTATCTTAGTTTTGTATGTGGATAATCTCCTAATCACCGGCAGCTCGACTTCAGGCATTGCTACAGTCAAGAGGGCGTTGCATGATAGGTTCTTGATGATGGACATGGGTCCATTACACTTCTTTCTTGGTCTCGAAATCAGCCACGATGCCACAGGCATCAAACTCTCTCAGGCTAAGTATGCATGGGATCTCCTTGAGAGATTTCGCATGACTGACTACAAGCCAACACCGACTCCTTTTTTGTCTGGGGTCCACCTTGAGGATGGAGGTGACACTCCATTAGTTGACAGCACTCTCTACCGACATCTAGTGGGGAGCTTAATGTACATCACCCACTCCAAACCAGATCTCTCATATGCAATAGGGGCAATTTCCAGATACATGCAGGAGCCGCATGAGCTACTCTGGAATGTTGCCAACTGCATCCTCCGATATGTGCAGGGCACCATCACCTTCGAAATTCACTATGCAGCAGTGACTGCATTGAATCTCCTTGGCTACACAGATTCTGATTGGGCGGGAGACAGCATTGATTACAAGTCCACCTACGGATATTCACTTAGTTTAGGATCTGGCCCTATCTGTTGGTTGAGCAAGAAGCAGGCTGCTATTGGTCTCTCTTCAGCTGAGGTCGAGTACAGAGGAGTAGTCAACATCACCATTCAAGCTTTGTAGCTACAACAATTCGTCACTGAGTTGAGCATCCAGTTTCACTAGCCCATTGTCATCTGGTGTGACAACCAGAGCACTCTCAAATTTTGCAGGGATCCAGTACAACGGCAACGGATGAAGCACATAGAGATCCATATGCACTACATCAGAGACTTAGTATATGATCTCGTCATTGATTTGCAGTTTTGTCATTCCACATAACAGACTGTAGACATCTTCACCAAGGCCTTCACTATGCAGAAGTTTCTCTCTCTGCGCGATCGTCTTGGACTGAAGGACACAATTGCTTAGTAATTGTCTTTTCTTCCTCTTTTCTTTTGATTACATTGTATTTTGAGGGGGGGGGTTTCCCACGAGGTTTTCCCTTTTTCCTCAATTTTAGTACAACTTGCACTGTATTTTAGGTGACCTTTGGCCTTAGTTGCCAGGGCCAATTTTCTATTTTTCCCCATAGTAATGTTCAGGGGGGGTGTTGGAAGTAATACACAACTACATGCACACACTTACTTAAAGCACGGAACTACATGAAAGATTCCTTCTGCATGATTTACTCCCTGATTTGCTCCTTCTTTAACTCCGCAACTGGTTAGTTCTTCTGCATCATTTACTCCCTGATTTGCTCATTCTTTAACTCCACACCTGGTTAGTTCTTCTGCATGATTTATTCCCTGATTTGCTCCTCCTTTCACTCTGCAACTGCCCAGTTCTCTCTAGAACTTGTTGTAGGTGTTGAGTCTTCTCATTGATCACCACTATGGTGCATTAACTTGGGATCTTCACCCAATAATGTTATATCATGAGCATTGTAACCTATTTTCTAATGAATCATTCTTTTGTTCTTTTGATTTTCTTTTAGTGTTTTTGCTCTGCAACGCTGTGTGTTCAACCTTTACTAGCTAGATTCATCTGTGCAAGTTTTCTAACACATTTACAGATTGGAGCTCAAAAAGTATATGGTATATCCTAGCCAAAAAAATTCATCACATAGTTCATGGAATAACTTCAAGTACTGGTTTGCCCATAAATATTCATAATGGATAGGAATGGGCAAAGATCGCTGAGGTCCATTTCTAATTCATTCCTAGAAATTCATTTGTGACACACAGGGCATCCACCAAATAAGAGCACATGTAGAAGGATGTGCTCTCCTTTTTCAGGACATCCTTCACCTTGGATAGAGTTTCTAACAAATTACTGGAGAGAATGGTAGAACAGTTGAATATATGCCCCTTGGATACTATCTTTACTTCCAAGGGTAGCCATTCAATCTTGAAATGTGAGGAATTGAATAGTCCATACAGCGCATTGATCATCATCGCGAGGTGGAAGAAAGGCTCATGTAGCTAATGAGCGGGATATTGTTTTTCTATTCGTTTCTTCAAGGCCTCCCTATCTCACCACAAGCTCTTTATAATTATTGCGAACTTAGGGTAAGTCGTGAAGAAATATTCTAGCAATTGTTTGGTCAAATTCATTTGGGCCTTTAAATACGCAACAATCTTATCATTTCTATCGCAAATAACTTCATGTATTAGATCAATTTGTGTTGTTTCCCATGTTTCCATATAGTGTGTAACATTATCACGACCTGGTGGCAATCCAATATATATCTAATCTCCTGATGTTGCGCATATCTTTGTAGTCTTTCTTCTACTCATTGGATTGTGCATTAGCATAGATCTAATGAATCTCACCCTAATTTGGATGGACCTTGTTTCCATTAAATGTTGTTGTGTCCTCGTAGAATACTTCACTCGTAGGTGGGTCAAATATTGAAGGCTTTGTGATGGTAATATTTCATCATTTTCCTTTGTGTGCCTTCAACATCTTGTTGCTTGAGGTAAGGTTCAAAACGTGTATGAAAAAAAAACATAAGTTTCAAAACATATGATACTTCGTATGCAAAACTTAAATTTAGCCACAACAGCTTGCTTCGATAAATCTTTTGCTAGGTGAAATTGATTAGGAGTGGGAAAAATTCCATTGTTGAGTATGTTAGTTGGGCTTGTTACCACAGAATCTCGTAGGGTGCTAAGGAACGAAAACATAAGGGACAACTACTAGACTAGGTGACAACAATGGGATGATAACCCATTGTCACCTCAATCAAAATCCCCTGCTCTTCATGGACCTTCATTGATGGCAGGATTCCTAGTAAGAAAGGAATCACCTAGAATGAAAAGATCAATGATTTAGGTATGACATGATTCCACAAAATCCATTCAAGGAGAGACACATCAATGGCTCAATGATTCAAGGAAATTATATGCTTGCCATGAAAGGCCTAAGAGGAGATCGGGACATAAAGTTTAATATTTGTGATGATAATATGTATTCCTAAGATCAACACTCTTAAGTGATAGGATAGGAACTCTCAAAGAAACTCTATCTAATGCTTTAACACTTCCAAGATGCTCTTTGCTCCCTTTGAGAGACCTAGGAAAGACTTGCACTATACCGAAGGTTTTATGAATAATCATAGGAAGAAATACTTCATGCAAGGTACTCCCAAGGTCAAGGCAATGAGAAGAAAGGGCTTCACGATATTTATTCCATTGAACACTATGCTTGTACAACCCTCAAAGAAGTCCCCATGGTCAGAGAGAAAGACCTAGGTTTTCCCTCATGGAGTAGCACTTAGGGCAAGAGATTTTATGGATGAAACTCTGGTGGATGCCCACCAAACTTGGAGCAAAGCTAGCCTAGACACTTAGTTTGATGTTTGATGTTTGAAGCCTCAGATTCCCAAAAAATCACCTCCTTAAAATTTCAGTGCAAGCCCTACATTTTCTCCCTACATTTATAGGGCTGAAATTTAAAAGGAGAAAATATGGAGGAAAAGGAGTTTAATCATCAGAATCCTTGGACTAGTGCCTACTCCTTTGGGCTATAGTTTCCTCGATGCATTAGATTAGCCAAATTTGCCTGCAAGGAAGTAAAAAGTTGATGCCCTCACTATAAACTTTCAACAAATACCTACTATTAGAATGTTTCATGATGAAAAATAACATTTCATTAGTCTAGCAACATTCATTGCATTTTATATCATGAGTAACATATGCGAGAGCCAACCGAATATCTTCCAAATAATTTCTTCGACAAAACTAGGGCACAATAGCATTTAAATTAGTTGCAACAATTACATACATTAGATATTTTCAAGAGAAATATTTCATCAACAAAATAGCTTACAAGATAATCATGTGATATATCCGTCCATATTCAAGAAGTAGCTCAAACTCAAGATCAAAAAGCAGCGCAAAATATCATAGTGTATCCAAGTTACTCCAATAGCTTCCAAAGAAAAAATGTGAGTTCCTTTATGAGAGAAGAATCCAAGTGATGCTCACGAGTCCTCACAAATGAGACTCGCCTCTATTTATAGGAGTCTCTCTAAATCGAATTAGCCTAATGAGCCCACAAAATTATATCATAATGTGCTAAAACAAGTCATGGTCACAAGACGACCAAGTAGCTATCACAAGCTATGAATTAGTCATCCGTTTGCAAGCCGAGTTGATGACATCATAATGATGTATGGTCATTGGAGGGCCAGATTGAGTCCTCTAAGGGCCATGATGCGAGACAGGGCTCCAATAAAGATGAATTAGGAGATGACCCCTAATTTTCCATGCAAGTCATCATGCAAGGCCCCAAAGTAATTTTGGGGCACAATTGTTGGTCTCATGGGTTTCGAGATGAAAGAAAAGCTTGTAAACAACTCGAAATGAAGGCTTTGATGATGGCGTTTTCCCTCCCAAGTCTCAAAAGTGAGACAAACCTCCTTTGGGCCTTAGATCATTTTCCATGATCCTACTATGTCAGTCGAGACATGCCGGTCCATGCGCATCATCTTACAAATAATGTGGGGCAATCAAAAAACTGCTAAAGGTGTTGTTGGTTCCCATGGCATCATATGATACTCTAACGCATGATGGAGTCTCATGGCTCTCAACACATCCGCTAGGTGTGCCAATATGATCCCCTGCTGAGCTTGGGCCCCATTTAAGCTATCCAACCCATGATAAAACCACCTGCGAATTACATATAAGATCTAATGTTCTTCCTCACCATTAGCAACAATAATTCATTACTACATCTAAGTGAACCAAGCTTGCTAAGAAAAGGCACATTGAAACTTCATAATGGGCTTCCCTTCGAAATTTAGGGCTTTGAGCTTGTAATATTATTACCTCCCTAGGTAGGAGTGGCTAATAAACAATCCTATTAGGTGTTTCCAACCCCTAAGGGGAAAGGTCAGTCCAAGGTACATCCTTCAATTGATAGGGGCCAAGTGAATAATGATGAAATGGATGGCCACATGGGGGTCTCAAAGCCAAATGCCATAGGTTCAAAGATCGTAATGATGAAGGATATCCACATATTTGGTTGTGTAGATAAAAGAGAGAGCAATAGTGGACATATGAGTGCCCCCAGCCTTTCATTTTCCACCCTTCTTCATTTGCAATTTCCTTTTCTTGATTTTTACTTGTATCATTCCTCAGGATTCCAGGAGATGAGAGCATGTTGTGTATGATGTAAGCAATTATTACCCCCTTAAGGCGCGGTAGTTAATTTCCCACTAGGGTTCACTACAAGCATGGGTTCCATGATAATGTGGGGGCACTCATGGGGTCCTATGAACCAGGGTGATGGCCATGGTGAAGGGGTATAGCTCATGTTTAGCTTTTTCCCACGTGCTATATTAAATGTCTCGTTCATCTTTTTGAATTTTATAATATTCTTTCCTTTTGTTTCTTGCTTCTGGCCACGATATGATTTTAACGTTCGTTTAGCTACATTAACCTCAAGGGAAACATTTCTAGGCCCGACCCAAACACGTGGACAAGGCGAAGGGGTGTACCAGTGCCTTGTTGACCTAGTGGTCATGCAGACCCAAAGAGGGAGATGATCAAATAGGTCTCGTAATGTGCATAGGAAAGTGAAAATTTCGAAATGGGAAAATCGAAATGCGCTACCAAAATAAGAGTTTCCCAAGCACTGCCATTCCTAAAGCCATAGGCCAATAGTGGAGATCCCACAAGACTAGGATGGAGCATTAAACCCCCATAAGGTGAGGGAACAAAAATATAGTCAAAAACCTTCCATTCTTCCAAGTCACACAATAATCCACACCCAAATTTCCCAAGGAAAAACAAGCAAAAGCACTCAATTGCACAATGAAAAACATCCCTTTAGGGCTCAATTTTCCACCTTCAAATATATGCGCTCGGTGGATGGACAAGGGGGCATATGACTAGCTTAGTGAGCAGAGATTAAGTGGCACAATAAATCAACTACACTAGTGGTTGTCAAGGGCTACTCGCTGCCAGCTACAGAGATGTCTAGGAGAAAATTTCCCCTATGGGGTCACCCACTTTTTGTGGGTAACAAGGCCGAGAAATATATCATTGGCACAATAAGGGGAGAGTGATAGAGGGGACTCGATCGCATACTTTTAAAAGGAAGAGGGACTATAACGACTAAATAAGGCCTCAAGACTTGAAAGATGGTGCACCAACTAGAGAAGATTGTTAAATCTTTCTCAAGCAATGTTAATAACAACGGGAATGTGTCGGGAAAACCACACGGGAGAAATTTGGCAACACACTTGAACGTGAATCACACACTAGATTTTTCCTTTTGAAACATTGATATTAGGGTCAAGAGAAATTACAGTACTAAAGTTGTAGCAAAATTTTCTTCGACTTCAACTTCTCGACACAGGATACATAATAGAGGCAGAAATATTCTTCGCCAGTGTGTCAGGATCAAAGGATCAAAAGAAGATCAAACTTGTTAATGTGTTGAACCTCAAAACTTTTGACCTCTTACCTCTATTATGGAGTATTTTATGCAAAACAAGGAAATAAGGCATTTTCATCAAACATTGATCTTTTCAACCTCCATTCTTTTCTCAAGGAAAAATGTCAATTTGTATCACAATTCCCAATTGGACAATCATGAAGATCATGGCTCTACAAAATCAGATCTGCCACTTAATGTCTTCAACGTACTATTTATGAAGGGCAACTGCAAAAATTGATTTTAGCTAGAGGTGGGTTGTTGGGCACAATAGAGCAACATTTGGTTTGTGTTCATCCTTAAACCACATCTCAATACAAGAATTGTTGCTCTTGTTAGATAATAATTTGTGTTCACCTTCAAACCACCATCTCAACAGTTTGTAGTCATCTTTAAACCATCATCAAAGAGCACTTTGATTGCACCAAAAACATCAACCTCTAACTAGATTTAGAATTGTTCCAACAATTACTTCGAGCCAAGTTCCAAAGTTTCTGGTCAACTTTAAGTTATCGCCAATAGAAGACATTCACTTCTGCTATCACATTTGGTTTCTAATCTCCTTTAAACTACCAAATTTAGAGAGCATATTTAATTTTATCTCTCTTCTTAGATTCACATCCAACCCTTTTGATGATTGAAGGGAATATTGGAAATGTAATCCTTAGGGATTATCTAAAATTTTATCATTTACTTGAGAGGAAGGTGAAAAGTCACAAGTGAACATGGACAACCACGATGACTGGAAAATGCCTCTTCAAAGATGAAGCCAAAGGTTATAAATATATGTATTTATGTGTCATATCAATAACAAAATTATCACATGCTTATTTGAATTTGTCTTCCATTTTCATTAACATTAAAAATAAATGTAGCTCCATGTTACCTCCAAATATATCATGCTCAAAAAGGAATTTACATTTGAGGAAATGTTTTCTTCTCCAGGGATTTGATCCCTTTCTATACATAACGGTTAAAACATTTCAATAGTATATGGCTCAATATAGGAGATATGAAACTCCTTTCATGCTCAATATGGAGTTGACACTTAACATATTAAAACCACCACAAATCCATAGTAACTAAACATCTACAGTACATGAAATTTAAAAAAAAATATACAATTTAAATTTTGATACTTCCAAATATTTATAAATTTAAATAAATTTAAACACATCAATAAATTTATTTAAAAACAATTAATTTTTAACAATTTACAAAATAATTATATATATTTAAAAAAATTAAAATAAACTTAATCTTCACATTGAGACTAACCCTCGCTAATTTTGACCCCTATCCACGACATGTACAATGTTCAAAAGTCAGAGCGGATTAGAACAGATGGATATCAACCATCATGATCGGTCAGTCCATACTCAATGACAACGAAAAACTTAGAAGGAACAAACTTTCTCGTACCCCAGGATTGGGATGCTCCATATCCTCCGCCTATTCCACACATCATAGCTGACGACGAGCTTCAATCCTTGCAACCAGATAATTATGACACACACAACCTGTCTGGGTCAAAGTTCAATAAATCCAGCACTGACAATAAATCCACATCTCCATCTCTGTCTGGGTCAAAGTTCAAACGATGCGTACTTCAAAAAGTTGATATCTCAATCTGAGGTCTCCAAGCGCAACGATTTAACTTTTTGAAGAACGACTGTCCAGTGATACTTTCCTCATTGCGCAAGATTCAAAAGGAGGCCACATTCCGTCCAGATTCACCACCGCACTGGTTGTGGCTGTGATATGACTTATAATCTGGAATCTAGCACTCCACATTCCACTGTGGACAATAACATTGCAGGCTTTTGGCACGCAAACCCCGAATTGAAAGCTTTATGCTTTGCCAATAAAATTTCTTGCACATCTGACAATTACATTGGATTTAAAAATTGACGGCCACCACTCATCGCTGTTGTGAGCTAGTCACATATCCACCTCTTAAAAAGTTACTTTACTGAAACATGACAAAGTAGCCATTTTCCCAACGCTACCCACATCCATTCATGCCAGCAAAGAATAAATTTGACAGTGGAGTAACAATTGATTAGAATACTTTCCAAAATGATAGGTTCTGTAAGACTTTTTGAAATGCTTTACGCATAGAGCATCTCACATGTTTATCTCTTCCACGTCATTCACTCGTTTATCTTTTCTTCCTTTCATAATTAATTATTCATATTGTTTAAGCCTAGTATTTTCCATGTAACCGCTCTTCTAGCTATCTCAACCATCTTAACATATTAGAGTACTTTCCAAAATGACAGGCTCCAAAATGGAAGGTACTGTCAGATTTTTCTCATACTTTAACCATGTAACCGCTCTTCTAGCTATCTCAACCATCTTAGAGTACTTTCCAAAATGACAGGCTCCAAAATGGAAGGTACTGTCAGATTTTTCTCATACTTTAACCATGTAACCGCTCTTCTAGCTATCTCAACCATCTTAACATATTAGAGTACTTTCCAAAATGACAGGCTCCAAAATGAAAGGTACTGTGAGATTTTTCTCATACTTTAACCATATGATATATGTAATGTTTATCTCTTTCACATGATTCACTCATCTCTAATTTCTCTTCGTAACCTATTATTATTATCCATATGCTATATATATGTAAACA
>APFE030820688.1:0-20880 GCA_000404065.3 Pinus taeda | reverse complement strand
GCAAGGTCAAGTTCAACAATATCTCTTCATAGCTTCTTGAAATTCAATCGAAGTGTCCAAGGATCCATATTTCCACTTTCTTAAATAACTTCACAATATAGATTTTGTTTTTCCAACTTCAGAACGTAATTCATCATGCCATGATTCTTGATTTTTAACTTGAGAGGCAATTTCCCTCTTACAGTGATCATGAGAGGCTCATTTCCTGTCAAGAATAAACCATCAGTATATAAGATCAAAATCAAAGCCATACCTTGGACCACTTCTTGAAGTAGAGGTTTGGATGGCCACATCTTCTTGGCTTCACCATATCACTGTTAATGTAACATACCAGGCTCGAGGGGCTTACTTCATATAAAGTTTTTTGCAAACATAACACTTCACTAAGCCAATATGCTAAGCCTTACAAAAATCAATATTGTGCAATCAAATCAACTAAGTCAACTTATCAAACCTTAGATGCTAGATCAGAACTAATGTCAAAATCATAAAGTTTTTGGCAATATTCCTATGAAAAAGATTTTTGGACCAAATGTTAGGTGGAGCTCATATCCAAATACCAAGTTACAACAACATTTTATTTACCAAGCATCATCCAATCAAACTTTATCAAGCCATCCTAATGATCATCACATTAACCATTTCTGCCACTAAATATCAATGGAGACATCAGGGACAAGTCATATAAGTTTCATGCATATACCAAGAATGAGTCATACAATTTCCATCCATTCATCATGAGATTACTTCATCCTAAATCAAAGTTGTTTAAAATTCAACAAATGTGCCAAAGACAATGAGGCCAATACAAAATCACTATTGAACACCAATATTAGTATTTGAAAGTCACCATGCCCACATAGAATTGTCATCAAGGCAACTCATCAATTATCAAGTACCAAATCAGATCAAAACTCTAAACCATTATCTTTGAGAATTCAAACAATCCATCAGCCAAAACATATTTATGAATTTTCATGCACCATGCCAAAAGTCCAATGCTAGTCATCTATATTAAACCAATAAGTCAAATCTTGTCAAACCATTGCAATTGTCATCAAATATTGTCATATACTAGATTTAATGCATATTTCAGTCCTGTCCAAACTCAAGTTTAGTCAACACATTCACATACTCTATAGTAAGTCAAATTTTCATAGTTCCCTACTCATAAGACATTCTAATGTCTGCTTCATGTCCCTATCACTGTCATACTCCAGGTGCCCTCTTAATTTTATGCATAAAGCTTCAATTTTTTGTGACCTACAAACATAGCGACACCCACAGGTTTTCTTTTGTGTGGTTGTGAGGCTTATAACCGCACTGATAAGCTTGCTTCCATCTCAACCCAAAACCATATTAGGGAGCTTACTCTCAACTTGGAACCACGTAGGGTGGCACATCACAACCCAAAATCACATCAGGGAGCATATTTCAATAAAAGTGCACACATAAATATGCCACCCAAAACACTTATTATCCCATCAACAAGAAATACATAGGGCTCTCATACCAAGAATAATGGCCCTTTACAAAACCTTGATACAAGACTAGTACACAACAACACACACTAGGGCTTGAAGTCAACGCCTTTTGACTTTCAATCTTCCCAAAAAAACAAGAAAAAAACAAACAACTTGTTGATCTAACCCCTTCACAAATAGTGTTTCCAGTCCTTATTTTCCCTTGAAACTTAGCTATCTTCTGCCTCCTTTACACATAGATTTGGATTCTTTAGGATCTCTTTCAAACCATCTACTCATAATGGTCAAGTCCTTTAGGCCACTTGCATTCTAGCCTTCAATCATTATTGTCCACAAACTCCCATGATGAACAAACTTCATCGATTCAACTCATCAACTGTTCTCCTTAGAAGAACAACCTTATTTCACCTATTGCTAGCCTAGCTTTGTTTTGAGGCACTTTCCCTGGCCTATAAACCCTAAGGCTTTTCAACGCCTGAGAATAGGCCCATGACCTCCTCAAAAACCCTTCCTCTTGTGGCCAAGCAATAGAACACTCTTCTACCTATGGTCACCTTTAAAACAGCTTGGTTGAACTCCATAAGGCCTCAATTGTCTCTCTATACTCCTCAACCCTGCCTATGTATCGGCTAACACCTAACGACCCTCCTTTAACAGAGTAGAATAGATTATAAAAGAGTGCTAATATCTCCCTTTTGCTTGGCCAGTCAAAACAAGGATTTCGGCCTTCTATTCCAGCAAACAGAGATATAAACTTGAACCCTTGGCTAAGGGAAAAACTCAACTAATTTCCTCCTAATGAAAAATCATTTTCAACCACAAAAATCGTCCTCTCAACTTGTCCTCTTCTAGCTATGTCTCTACCCTCTATGCTTGATGTTCTTCATGAGATGAGCTACCATGTTATGATTGACCTCCCCATAGGTCTCTTTTATTTATAGCTCTCTAATCATTGTCTTAGAAGACCTTAATTCCATTAAATGATCTCCACTATAATAATTAAGAATAAAGATTCAATATTTTTGGGTCTCAAATCCAAGACTTTGGGTTAAAAACCCACAAGCTTGGCTACATTTCCCACAAAGTGGGTTTTCTCTCACAATTCAAGTACCCTAGACATGTGGAACTACATCCCAAGCTACAATTTTCGATAGACCTCTAGGTTGTAATAGAGGTATTGAAATGAACTTTATCAATCCTTCCAACACTAGATGCCACACTTTTCACCCTAGCTCTTAAAAACGAGAGAGTTGATGACCCAAGTGGATTTAGGGCCATTTCCTGATGCAATCTGATTTATAAGAACATCACAAAGGTAACACTGAACATATTGAAGGATATTATCCTTCAACTAGTCTCACTAGAGAAAATAGGGTACGTGCAAATTCGACATATTCTTGATGTGATATTGGCATCTCATGAAGTAATCCATTCCTTAAAGAGCACTAAAAGGTCAAGAATGTTAATCAAGCCATATATCTCTAAAGTTTTGCAAAACAATAAAATGGGACTTCCTCTTCCAAATCCTCTCAGGGTTCAATTTTGCTAGTGATTGTATCAAATAAATTAAGGCATTAATCTTTTCATCCTTATATCATTGTTATTAAACAAGTATCCCACTAGGAATTTCTCGACTTCAAGAGAAATCCATCAATGAAATCCCCCATCCCTTTTCATCTTCATACTTATTGTTGAAAGGCTGATTTCTACTCTCAAGGAAACAATCTTGAACAAGAAAGTGAAAGGAATCAAATTATTTGGAGAAAATTTACCCATCTCCTCCAATAGATTGTTGATGACACTATGTATGGGCTCCGCTGCTGCGAATGAAGGTTAAACTACACTAGGATATTTCACAATGCCTCAAGTATGGCAATATATTTTACTAAATCTCAAATACTATTTTTCATAATCTTCTTGCAATGCAAGTTCATGTAGCCCAATTGTTAGGCTATCAATGTTGTATGCTTCCCTCAAAATATTGACGAGTTGTTAACCAAAATAGATAACAAATTAGTTGGCGGAGAATTTTGTTCTCTTAACCATAAACACGGAGATGCAGTGGAAATAATACTTCATTTCATTAATGTAAAATACTGAAATATGCTTACAAACAGAAACAGAAATCAACCAGCTAGGGCAATGGTAACTTATCTCTGAGAAGAGATGTGGCGGCTACATGCCTCCGAACTATGTTACAATGAGGCTCGAAGGCCTATTTATTGTTGAGAAACAATGCAAAACCCTTAACATCCCAGAACCTAACCCTACATGATGAAACACCAAATTGTGGGCCCCATTTTGGATAAGTTGGTACATCAACTTCCTGGGGTCGTAACTTTGGCACCCGATCTCCGTTTGATGCGTACAATAGTTCGTTAGAAAGATCTATTCGAGAACTATAACTTTGGAAAGAACAACATCGGTCCATAAACCCATGTTTCTCCCAGATTTCCCCAAAAACTTCGTCTAGGGCCTCAAAACGGCTTCGGAAGTTCAGGACCCGAAAAACTGCTAAAAATTGTAAATTGTGCTACAACTACAGACACTGAAAAACTGAAAGAGAGTTGTGGGGGTCCAAATGGGATAATTGGGTGGCCACCAACATCTACCTGGATCATTCCTCCCCCCTTACGAAGCAATGGTCCCCATTGCGTTGAGTCCCTCCATCTGTTGAACTTGGTCCCTGTTGCACTGTTTTACAACTTATGATGTGTCCAGTAATGGTGGGAAGCATAGTCGAGGGCGTTCCACATTGAACACTCAGTGCAAGCGAAAGAGTGGAGGAATATTGTGCTCCAAAGCATTATTTCCCACAACCTTGGTAATGGTGTAAGGACCATGTCAGCGCGGTCGGAGCTTCTAATGGGCTCTTGTAAGGTGTTCTTTCTGCAAATGCAACTAGACTTTGTTGCCCACCTGAAGTTTGTGTGGTACCCTATGGGTTAGGAGAAGTTGTTCCTGTATTCTGTCATGACCGTATCCCTCTACTGCTGCTGCTGTGTGGAGGAACCCTTCGCGGGGGTCATGGATGTCGTAACGATCTTCCCCTTAATTTGGGAGCAAACCAAAGAGAAAATGAATTTCCTAGTCTGGGAGATGAGCTTGCTGCCTTTCTTGGCAGTGATCAAAGAGGTGGCAGTAGGTGGGGCTATCTCCAGTGTCTTGTATAATGAATTACACAAAGAAATAATGATAGCACGAGGCCTTGACTCATACACACCATGTCGCCTCCACAAGCATGGTTGGCCTAATAGTACATCACAAACATTCAGAGGTGTAACATCACACAATACCTCATCTGTGATGGGCTTGATGCTGTAGGGAAGGTGGCACTGCTGGCGAACTTTGAGATCTCGTCCTTCATGAAGCCACCCGATACTGTACGGCTGTAGGTGTGGTGTAGCTGGTAAGCCCAACTGCTTCACGACCTCTGCTGAAATGAGGTTCTTTTGGCTGCCACTGTCAACAATGAATTGTAGCGATGAACCCTTCACCCACATCTATGAGTGGAAAAGACGCTCCCCCTCCTCTGGGTCTTTGAACTCATTGTTCTGGATCTTGGCGGTGGCAATAGTGACGTTGGGCTCTGCTTCAATGATTTGCTTTCCTTTTCAATTCCCCTTGTCGAGTTTTGACTCAGGGTCGGAACATGCATCTGATTCTAAAGCCTTCAACTCGGCCACCAGCGACTGCTTGGTCCGACACTACTTGTGTTATGAGTGGGACTCTTGTGAAACTCACACCACTTTCCTGTGTCCTTCTTCGACTTTGTGGTGTTGTTCTTTTCTTGTGGCTTCGACGGGTTGTCTTAGGTCACCCCATCTTGGCTTTGTCCTCCTTCGGATTTACAGATCCGAAGTTTCGCTTCTTCTGTTTGAACTTTTGTTTGTTTTTTACAGTGTATCGCTACGTCGTGCCGAGCGAGGAGATGTTCAAGAACTCCATCTCTTCCTGGATGTACCTATGTAAGCAACCACAATATTTGAGTGCCAGACACAGCTCGGAACCTTTGATACCCAACTGTGTGCGAAGGGTATGAAAAATGTTTGTGAACTCCAGCACATCTTGGTTTTGTCCCTGCTGCGGTGTGGTCCATCTGATGTATGTGTCCTCATAGCTTTTGACAGGGTAGTATTGCTCCTTAACGGCATCTCAAAATGAATCCCAAGTGGGTGCCGCTGAAAATAGTGAGCCATACTTTCATTCTTCTGCTCGCAGTAGGTTTCCCACCAATCCTTGATGTGGGGGGCTGTGTTGAGAAGAGTGAAAACAACCTTTTCCCAATTCGAAAATTCATGCACAGAAAAATACCCTTCTAGCAGATTGAACCATCTATCTACGACATCTACATCTATCTGACCCTCGAAGATGGGGATTTCAAAATTAACTTCTACCTTAAATGGTGTAGTGTTTCCAGAGTCATTGTTGGAAGTCGATGTGTCACCTCTAGGTAGCCACTCAAGGACCTGGGCAAAGCTATCCATCATCGCGTTCCTTTGTCGCTGGAGGGCTTCATTGAGCAAGATTTTGTTAGGATCTCCTGTACCCTCATCTTTCTTTTCATCCGCCATGGGAGGCCGTCAAGATTTGCGGTGCTGGTCTTGCAAAGGTTCGACCAGTTCAAGCCCTAACTCCTTATATCCCGAACTCGTTGGAGAGATGCAAAGAAAAACAAAGAAAAAGAAGACCGCTCTGATACCACTCCCTTTTGGTTAGGCGGTTCGATGGGGTTACCCATTTACATCCGCCGGCGAAAAGAGTGCCGCAAGCAAACTGTGGAGCCATTACGGGAAGTAGTGTAGTCTGTGACAACAACCGATCTGTAGGAGTCTTTGTTTTGTGCGAAAGCGACTCTGTAGGCGGTGAAGGCCCAGCCAGCGACCGCAGCCGTTACAGCTACTCTATCAATCGAAAATCTCAAATATCATAGTCTCAACGGCCGAATCAGATCAGTCAGAAGGCTTAGTTCGACCAGTGATTCCAGTGATTCCAGTCATGAATGAGAGAGATTCTAGCAGTCATTATGCATTCGGTAGTTTCAAGCCAATTTGTAGCGAAACTACCGACAACCAATAGTAGGGTAGAAATCAAATGAATATGATTCGGTAGTTTATTAGCCAATTTGTAGCGAAAGATGAGTTGCTTTATAATATGTTATTATTGAACTGATAGCTTTGTTACTGGTCCTAGGGATGATCTAGATTTAAACAGGAACAAAACAAATTACAGAAATACCCATAAACACAGAGACGCAGTAGAAACAATACTTCATTTCATTAATGTAAAACAATGAAATATGCTTACAAACAGAAATGGAAATCAACCGGCTTGCGCGATGGCAGCTTATCTCTGAGAAGAGATGTGGTGGCTACACGGCTCTGAACTGTGTTAGAGTGAGGCTTGAAGGCCTATTTATTGTTGAGAAACAATGGAAAACCCTTAACATCCCAAAACCTAACACTAGAAAATGAAAGACCAAATTGTGGGCCCCGTTTTGGGTAAAGTTGGTACATCAGCTTTCCGAGGTCGTAACTTTAGCACTCGATCTCCGTTTAACGCGTACAATAGCTCGTTAGAAAGATCTACCAAAAACTATAACTTTGGTAAGAGCAACATTAGTCGATGGACCCATGTTGCTCCCAGATTTCCCAAAAAACGTCGTTTAGGGCCTCAAAATGGCTACAGAAGTTTAGGACCCGTAAAACTGCTAAAAATAGTGAATTGTGCTACAATTACGAAAACTGAAAAATTGAAAGAGACAGTTGTGGGGGTCCAAATTGGATAGGTGGGTGGCCACCACCATCCACCTGGATCATACTATCTCCTTTAAATGATGATGGCTCCCGAATCCATTCATAACTCCATTCATAATATCCAAAAAACAAAACAAAATGGGCATTGGTAGCTTGGCATTAACTCTGTGACCCCAAAACTCTAAGCACAGTCGAACGAAGGAAACTATGGTGCAAATAGCTACAAGCCTGAAAACCCTTATCAAGAGAATTTGGAACCAAAAATACAACAATAATATTCCCACCAATCAACTTATATGTATGAACTTTTTCCAACCTAGATCCTCCTTATTTTTGAATTTGGCTAATAAAAGCATGCATCTTACATAGAAACACATATTATGGTAAAAGAGAGGTGGTTGCATTGCCCTCTTCTAGGAATATTCTTCGCAACAACTTCCAAAAATCAACGAATTGAAAGACTTAGTGAGTCTAAGGATCAATACGAAAGAAAAAGAAAATCATATGGTGTCGAATAATTGGGCACAAAATAACTCCAATAAGCAATAGAAACAATAGCTACAAAAACATAATTGGTATCCTTGGCCACATGGAGGAGAATGGAAACCTCTTTGGCAAGGTATATAACAGTGACTAATTCCTCTCTCATAAGAAGCATATAAGATTCATTTGGGACACAAATCAAGTGGATCACCTTCTTTTAAGGAGGGATTCTAATTAAAACCAAACATTATAGGATCACCCCATGGAAGAAATTATGAAAACCGTCTAAGGAAAAACATTTAGCCAAAAATTTCATCTTTCCTCTAGCTCCTTGTCAAAGCAAAATTTATCGCTTGGGATAAACCCCTAAAAAAATGATTAATTTGGGCCATTATTATGCAATCCTTGCATAATCACATAAAATAATGAATAGCATATTTTTACTTGTTTCCTGAATCCTACCTTTTATAGAATTTACATGTTTCTGCCTAGGTTCATTCTATGGGAAATATGGAAGGAAAGAAACCATAGAATCTTCCACAACTATTCTCTCACCCAAGAATTTATTTGGACCAAAATCAAGGACAATTTTAGAGAATCAATAGATTCCTAACATTGCTCAGAATAAGATATGCATGCCAAATATTCAGATACTAGTATTATTAAAGATTGGACTCTTCTATCAATGCCCTTGCAACCTTAGAATTCACCCTCCCCAAGTTCATTTTCCAACTCAGTTGTTTGGAATCCAATTCCTCTTTTCACCATTAAATTGAATTTTGATGAGGCTATTACCACACAATCTAGCAAGGCCACAAGGAAGTGATACCTAAGAGACAACTACTATGATAAATGACAACAATGGGAAAACGACCCACTGTCACATCAACCAATGTCCCATGTTCTTTACCAACTTTCACCAATGGAAGGAGTCCCAACAGTAAGGAAAACACTTCAAATGGATATATCAATAATGAGGTACTAAGAGATTTAGCTAAGCCCATTCAACAATAGACACAATAAATGCTCAATGCTTCAAAGCAGCTAATATGCCTTCCAAGAAAGGCCTTGGAGTGAGAAAATCAAGATTCACAATTTGAGATATGCAATGGTAATATGTATTCTTAAGTTCAATACTCTAGGAGATGAGGTAGGACCTCTCAAAGGAGCTTTATGTGATAATTTAACACTTCCAAAATGCCCTTTGCTCTCATTGAAAGAGCTAAGAAAGGCTAGCGGTAGACCTAGGGTTTTATGAATAAGTGTGGAAATAACTGCTTCAAAAGTGCCCACTAGGTCAAGGAATGGAATAAAAAAGGGACTCTTATGATTTATTCCACCAAATACAATATGCATTCAACCCTCAAAAAAGACACCTAACCAAGGAAATACAAGCAAGGTTTCCCTTCTAGAGCACACCTTGGGCACAAGAATTTATGGATGAAATAATGTGAGAAATAAACTAAAATTGGAGATCCTCAAGACAAGAAATCAAGGAAAAGTCTTGTCTGAACATAATCGAAAAATTCCTCCTCTAAACGATTTCGTTTGATGCCCTAGCAAGTCATCCAAGGAAAGAGGGGCTGAAATTTTGGGAGGAGAAAAGTAGGAAGAAAAGGAAGTTGATCACCCAATGAATTAGATAGTGCCTCGTCTCCTGGGCTTATAGAGTCCTAGATGATTAGATAAGCCAAATTTATCTTCAATAAGTTCAAAAGATGATGTCCTAGCTACCACCATCCAACAATTACCTACTATAAGAGTATCGAGTGACAATGACAAAAAATAACATTTCATCACTATGAACATTCATTCCATGTTATATCATGAATAACACATGAAAGAGCCAACCAACTAACATTCAAAATGATCTTCAACAAAATTAGGGCACAATAGCATTTACTCTAGTTACAACAATTACATACATTAGACAATTTGCAAAGAAAGATTTCATCAACAATGACACTTACTAAATAGCGATGCAATATCTCCACATTAGAGGAAATTTTAACCTAAAAGTGCACATAAATTTTTCATGTAATTTCCATGTTATAATATGTAACCAATGAAAATTCCTTAAATTTTAAAAAAGGTACATGTAAATATTTTGGAGGAAAAAGAAGAAAACTTATTTTTTTAATTGTATTTTTGACTTATGTCATTATAGGTACTCAATTTTTAAGTTTACACACTCATTAGATGCAGAATTAAATTCCACATCCAACGAGTACCCACTATGCGTACTTTTGAGAAGACCCACATTAATAAAAATTGCAAATACATTAAAAAATGTGTCCAACATGCTTTTTTAATTGTATCTTCAATTTTTTATCAATGTGGGTCTTCTCAAAAGTATGCATAATGGGTACTCGTTCTATGCAGAATTAAATTATGCATTCAGAGTGTCTATACTTCAAATTTGAGTAAACCTATAAGGAGGTAAGTCAAAATTAAAATTAGAAAAAGTATTTTTCTTATTTTCCCTCCCAAATTCACAACTCTTATTTTATTATCTTAACTATTATTTTATTATTTTTCTTTAGGACGCCACTTTTAGGCTGAAATTTCCTCTAATGTCCCCATTCGAGAAATAGCTCCAAGAAGAGGTGAAAAATCAGCTCCAAATATCATAGTGCATCCAAGATACTCCAAATATTCCAAGGGAAGAAGTATGAATTGCGTAAGAGGGTAAAAAATCCCAAGTGATGTAAATGTGTTCTCATAAATGAGACTCCCTTCTATTTGTATGAGTCTCTCTTAATATATTTAACCTAACAAGCCCCCAAATTTATAAAACAATGTACTAAGAATAATCCTTGGGCACAAGCCAATGCATAAGCTAACCATGTACAAGATGAGTTGATGACATCATCATAGCATAGGTTCGTTGGAGGGCCATGCTGAGTCCTCTAAGTGTCCTAATGAGAGAGAGGACGCCAATAAAGATGAATTGGGGGATGGAACCTATTTTTCCATCCAAGTTATCATATGGGGCCCCAAAGTGGGTTTGGGACACATTTGTTGGTCTCATTGATCTCCAAATGAAATAAAACCATGTATAATGCTCCAAATGACAGCTCCAATGATGGTTATTTCACTACCATGTCTGAAGGATAAGACAAACCTCTTACATTCCTTGGATCAAGTGCCCTGAACATGCTAAGTCAATTGGGTCACACTGGTTCAAGTGTATCATCTCGCGAATAATGTGGGCAAAAAACAAGTTGTTGAAAGTGATAAAAATTCCCATGGCATGAAATGATACTCAAACACGTGATCGATTCCCATGGGTCTCAATGCATTCCCTATAAATGTCAATATGATCGTTTGGTGGGCTCTGGTCCCAGTTAAGTTTCCTAGCCCATGATAAAACCACCTTCCAAATACATATAAAATCCAATATGCTTCATCACCATCAGGTACAATAATTCATTAGTGCATGTTAATTGAACCAAGCTTGTTAATCAAGGACACAAATGAGACCATAATGGGCTTCCCTTCCAAATTAGGGGCTTTAAGCATGTAATAGCATTACCTCCCTAGGTAGGAGTGGCTAATAAACAACCCTATTAGGTGTTCCTAAGCCCTATGGGGAAAGACAAGTCCAAGGTACATCCTTGAATTGATAGGGGTCATGTGAATAATGATGAGATGAATAGCGACACAATTGTGTCAACGAATGATGCCATGGGATCAAGGATGGTAATGATGACAAATTTCCACATATTTAGGTGTATAGATATATGAGGAAGAAGTCATGGATACGCGAGTTACCCATGCCTTTGCTTTTCCACCCTTCTTCATTTTCCTTTTGCCTGTCTTCATTTTTTTTTGTATTACTATTCAGGGCTCTAGGACATGAGAGCATGTTATGTATAATATAATAAATTATTACCCCCTCAATGTGGTGCAGTTCATCGACCATTAGTGGTTGGGATGCGCATCAGGGTGATGTCCCTAATGAAGGTCGAGAGCTCAAGTTTGGTGCCTTCCTGAATCTGATCCCACAAGACTAGAATTGAATATTAACACCCCATTTAAGGTGATGGAACAAAAGTATAGTTAAAATCCATCCTCCTACTTCCAAGTCACCCAGTAATTCCTTCGCAATGTGCCCAAGTAAAGATAAGCATAAACACCTGATTGCACAATAAAAAACATACCATATGGTTGGATGACCCACCTTCAAACATATGCTCTTGACAAAAGGACAAGGGGACATATGATTGGCTTAGAGAGTGGAGCTCAAATGGAACAATATATCAGCTACACTTGGTGGTTGTGAGGGGTTGCTAACTGTCGGATAAACATAAATCTAGGATAAAAAACCTCGTATGGAGTCACCCACTTTTGGTGGGTAACATTTGGCTCCAACTAGGACATGATCTCACTATAAAGAGCACGAACCATGTACTCAAATGGGGGTTCATGAGAACACCAATGATCCTCTGAGATTGAGGAACCATATTCTCCACATCACAATCAATGTTGGAATCATATGTCATGAGCACAATTTTATCACCGATGTTTTCATCAAATAATAAACCATACAGAAAAGAAACTATTATATGATACAAATCTAATCTAAATGCACTTACTTTAGCATGAGAACATGATATGATGATATTACTTATGCGAAATCAATATGCAATGCATATTACTCTAACATTCATAATATACAACGTCAAGTGTCCTCGGGAAAACATTCCTTAAGGAGTTGCCCATATACAAGGAGGGGGATGGGCTATCCATCAAAAGTCTCTGTATCATAGGAGTTCACACCATTTAAGTGATTTACCTAAGCCCATTCAAAGATAGACACAATAAATGCTCAATGCTTCAAAGAAGCTAATATGCTCTCCAAGAAAGACCTTGGAGTGAGAAAATCAAGACTTACAATTTGAGATATGCAATGGTAATATTTATTCCTAAGTTCAATACTCTAGGAGATGAGGTAGGACCTCTCAAAGGAGCTCTATGTGATAATTTAACACTTCCAAAATGCCCTTTTCCCTCATTGAAAGAGTTAAGAAAGGCTAGAGGTAGAACTAGAGTTTTATGAATAAGTGTGGAAATAAATGCTTCCAAAGTGCCCACTAGGTCAAGGTAAGGGATAAAAAAGGGACTCTTATGATTTATTCCACAAAATAGAATGTGCATACAACCCTCAAGAAAGACACCTATCCAAGAAAATACAAGCAAGGTTTCCCTTCTAGAGCACACCTTGGGCACAAGAATTTATGGATGAAATAATGTGAGAAATAAAACAAAATTGGAGATCCTCAGGACCTGACCTCAAGGAAGAGTCTTATCTGAACATAATACAAAAATTCTTCCACTAATGGATTTCGTTTGATGCCCTAGCAAGTCGTCCAAGGAAAGAGGGGATGAAATTTTGGGAGGAGAAAAGTAGGAAGAAAAGGAAGTCGATCATCAAATGACTTAGGATAGTGCCTTGTCTCCTAGGATTATAGAGTCCTAGAGGATTCTATAAGCCAAATTTATCTTCGATGAGGTCAAAACAAATGTTAATATAATCCTTTCGTGGGTTTTGGCCCTGGTTAAGTTTCTGAACCCATGATGAAGCCACCTGTTAATTACATATAAGATCCAATGTGCTTCATCACCATCAAGTACAATAATTCATTAATGCATCTAAGTGAACCAAGCTTATTAATCAAGGCACAAATGAGACTTCATAATGGGATTCCCTTCTAAATTTGGGTCTTTAAGCATGCAATAATGTTACCTCCCTAGGTAGAAGAGGATAATAAACAACCCTATTAGGTTTTCCCAACCCCTATAGGGAAGCACAATTCCAAGATACATCCTTCAATTGATAGGGGTGATGTCAATAATGATGAGATGGACACATGGGTCTTAATGCCAAATTCCATGTGTTCAAGGATAGTAATGATGAGAGATGTCCACATAGGTGTAGGAGGGAGAAACTGTGGATACATGAGTCAACCTAGCCTTTGCTTTTCGACACTTATCCATTTGCCTTTGCCTTTTCTTGGTTTTCTTTGTATTACTACTTAGGGCTCCAGGAGATGAGAGTTGATATAAATAGTTATTTCCCCCTTAAGATGGGGCAATTCATCACCCACTAAGGGTTGGGACTTGCAAGAGTTCCTTAATGATGTGGGGGCACTCATGGGGCCCTAGGAACGAGGGCGATGACCATGATGATGCCCTAGCAAGTCGTCCAAGGAAAGAGGCGATGAAATTTTGGGAGCAGAAAAGTAGGAAGAAAAGGAAGTCGATCATCAAATGACTTAGGATAGTGCCTTGTCTCCTAGGATTATAGAGTCCTAGAGGATTCTATAAGCCAAATTTATCTTCGATGAGGTCAAAAGATGATGTCCTAGCTACCACCATTCAACAATTACCTACTATAACAGTATAGAGTGACATGACGAAAAATAACATTTCATCACTAGGAACATTCATTCCATGTTATATCATGAATAACATATGAAAGAGCCAACCAAATAGCATTCAAAATGATCTTCAACAAAATTAGGGCACAATAGAATTTACTCTAGTTACAACAATTACATACATTAGACAATTTGCAAAGAAAGATTTAATCAACAATGGCACTTAAAAAATAGCCATGCAATATATCCATATTAGAGAAAATTTTAGACTAAAAGCGCACATAAATTTTCCATGTAATTTCCCTGTCATAATATGTAAACCAATCAAAATTCCTTAAAGTTAAACAGAGGTACATGTAAATATTTTGGAGGGAAAATAAGAAAACTTCTTTTTTTAAATGTATTTTTTGGCTTATCTCATTATAGGTTCTCAATTTTCAGGTGTATACACTCATTGGATGCGGAATTAAATTCTGCATCCAACGAATACCCACTATGCGTACTTTTGAGAAGACGTACATTAATAAGAATTGCAAATACATTAAAAAATGTGTCCAATATGCTTTTTTAATTGTATCTTCAATTTTTATCAATGCGAGTCTTCTCAAAAGTATGCATAATAGGTACTCGTTCTATGCAGAATTAAATTATGCATTCAAAGAGTGTCTACACTTGAAATTTGGGTAAACCTATAAGGAGATAAGCCAAAATTAAAATTTAAAAAAAAAAAAAAAAATAGTTTCCTTATTTTGCCTCCAAAATTCATAACTATTATTTTATTATCTTAACTATTATTTTATTATTTTTCTTTAGGACGCCACTTTTAGACTGAAATTTCCTCTAATGTCCATTCGAGAAGTAGCTCCAATAAGAGGTCAAAAATCAGCTCCAAATACCATAGTGCATCCGATACTCCAAATATTCCAAGGGAAAAAGTGTGACTTGCATAAGAGGGTCAAAAATCCCCAGTGATGTAAATGTGTTCTCATAAATGAGACTCCCTTCTATTTGTATGAGTCTCTCTAAATAGATTTAACCTAATGAACCCTCAAAGTTATAAAACAATGTACTAAGAATAACCCTTGGTCACAATCCAACGCATAAGCCAACAACGTACAAGATGAGTTGATGACATCATGATAGCGTAGGTTTGTTAGACGGCCATGTTGAGTCCTCCAAGTGTCATGATGAGGGAGAGGGCACCAATAAAGATGAATTGGGGGATGGCCCCTAATTTTCGATGCAATTTATCATATGGGGCCCCAAACTGGGTTTGGGACACATTTGTTGGTCTCATTGTTCTCCGAATGAAATAAAACCATGTGTGATGCTCCAAATGACAGCTCCAATGATGGTTATTTCACTACCATGTCTCAAGGATGAGACAAGCCTCCTACATTCCTTAGATCAGGTGCCCTGATCATGCTAAGTCGATCGGGTAATGCTAGTTCAAGTGCATCATCTCTTGAATAATGTGGGCAACGGACAAGTTGTTGAAAGTGATAAAAGTGCCCATGGCATGAATAATACTCAAACACGTGATGGATTCCCATGGGTCTCAACGCATCCCCTAGAAATATCAATATGATCCTCTGGTGGGCTCTGGTCCCAGTTAAGTTTCCTAGCCCATGATAAAACCACTTTCCAATTACATATAAAATCCAATATGCTTCATCACCAACAGGTACAATAATTCATTAGTGCATGTTAATTGAACCAGGCTTGTTAATCAAGGACACAAATGAGACCATAATGGGCTTCGCTTCCAAATTATGGGATTTAAGCATGTAATAGTGTTACCTCCCTAAGTAGGAGTGGCTAATAAATAACCCTATTAGGTGTTCCTAACCCCCAAGGGAAAAGACAAGTCCAAGGTACATCCTTGAATTGATAGGGGTCATGTGAATAATGGTGAGATGGATAGAGATACACGTGTCTCAACGCAAAATGCCATGGGTTCAAGGATGGTAATGATGATGGATGTCCACATATTTAGGTGTATAGATGTATGAGGGAGAAATCATGGATACATGAGTTACCCATGCCTCTCCTTTTCCACCCTTCTTCATTTTCCTTTCGCCTAGTCTTGATTTTTCTTTGTATTACTATTCAGGGCTCTAGGAGATGAGAGCATGTTGTGTATGATATAATAAATTATTACACCCTTAATGTGGTGCAGCTCATCGCCCATTAGTGGTTGACATGCGCATCAGGGTGATGTCCCTAATGAAGGTTCAGAGCTCAAGTTTGGCTCTTGCCCACATGATAAAATAATGTCCTCACCATCTTTCGCATTTTATAATATTCTTTTGTTTTGTTTCTTGCTTGTGGCCATGATATTATTTTAACCTTCCTTTTTTTAGTTCCATCAACATTCGGGGCAACATTTTTGGACACCCAAACATGTCGACAAGAGGAGGGGGAGTACCAGTGCCCTATGGACCCAATGGTCATTAGGACCCAGAGAGGAAGTATGGTGAAATAGGGCTCGTAATGTGCAAAGCGGAGTCAAAAATGTGAAATGGGAAAACAGGACCATGATACAAAAATCGGGGTTTCCCAAATATTTCCCTTCCTGAATCTATAATCCAATAGGAGAGATGCCACAAGACTAGAATTGAGGATTAACCCCCCATTTAAGGTGATGGAACAAAACTATAGTTAAACCCATCCTCCTCCTTCCAAGTCACCCAATAATTCATTCCCAACGTGCCCATGTAAAGATAAGCATAAACCCCTGATTGCACAATGAAAAACATACCTTTAAAGTTGGATGACCCACCTTCAAACATATGCTCTTGACAAATGGGCGAGAGGACATATGATTGGCTCAGAGAGTGGATATCAAATGGAACAATATATCCACTACACTTGATGGTTGTGAGGCGTTGCTGGCTATCGGATGAAGACGAATCTAGGATAAAAGTCCTCCTATGGGGTCACCCACTTTTGGTGGGTAACATTTGGCTTCAACTAAGACATGAGCTCACTATAAAGAGCACGAACCATGTACTCAAATGGGGGTTCATGAGAACACCAGTGATCCTCTGAGACCGAGGAACTATACTCTCCACATCACAAACAATGTTGGAAGCATATGTCCTAAGCATATTTTTATCACCCATGTTTTCATCAAATAATAAACCATACAAAAAAGAAAATATATTCTATGATACAAATCTAATCTAAATGCACCTACTTTAGCATGAGAACATGATATTACTTATGCGAAATAAATGTGCAATGCATCTTACTCTAACATTCATAATATACAACGTCAAGTGTCCTCAGGAAAACATTCCTTAAGGAGTTGCCCATATACAGGGAGGGGGATAGGATGTCCATCAAGAGTCTTTGTATTATAGGATTTCACACCATTTATTTCAAAGATATTATAGGGCCCAGTCCATAAGTTGTCCAACCTCTTGTGAATAGCAAGCTTTTCTCTTCTCTTATCCCATAAGAGGACTAATGTTCCATGCTCAATGGTTTTATCCTTGACATGTTTATCAAAGGTGTCTTTCATCTCTTCATGGATTCAACTAAGCTTATCGATAGCATTCCTCCAAATTTCATCAGCCTCTATGAGTTGATCAATCCATGCTTGTATGGAATCTTTTTTATTAGTGAAAGCCTTGAAACATTCAAGTACAGGCAATTATAGTTGGACAGGTTTACTTAGCCTCAACTCTATATACTAATTGGAACGGGTTGTATCTTAGTTTCGCTTGTTTTCTCCCACCATTCGCTTTATAATATTCATGAGGTTCTTGTTGCTTGATTCAACCTGGCTACTTCCTTGAGGGTAATAATTTGAAGAATGCGACACTATTATTCTATAGTTATTGCACATTGATGTTAGTGCCATATAATCAAATGCTTTCACATTATGAGTTACAATCTTGATGGGCACACCAAATCTAGTAATAATTTTCCTCAAGGAAATCCATGACAACCTAGTCAGCCACCTTTTTTGAAGGTATGGCTTCTACCCGTTTGGTAGAGTCATCAGTGGAGATAAGTATCAATTTATGCCAATTGCTCGAATTATCTTTGAAATTTCCAATGGAATCAAGACCACATTTCCAAAAGGGTGCTTCTACTATGACACTATTTAGAGGCATAGTGGTCAGTTGTTGCTTTCCTTTGAACAATTGACATGGTCGGCACCTCTTGAAAAAGCTCAATGTATCAACAAAAATGGGGGACCAACTATATCCTCCCCTTAATACTTTGTGTGCAATAGTTCTAGCTACATAATGTCCCCCACAGAATCTAGCATTAAACTCCTTGACAAGGTTTTGCACCTCATTTTTATTTACATGTCGGAGGACAACTCCATCGAAGCTCATCCAACTAAGACCTTCTTGGGTCAAGCAATACTTCGCAACCTTCAACCTAAGGGCTCTTCTTTTGTTATCCACTAACCCAAGAGGGCAGTCAAGCTACACAAAGAGTATATGATATCATAATACCATTGATCATTTCCAAGTTCAATAGCAGTTGCACACACTTGCTCACTTTCCCCTTCTTAGATGGCCTCATTATTGTTTTTCAGTCAACATCTCAACCAAACCTTGTCCCTTAATAATCCTTTTGGGGGGAGATCTCTAAATATTATTCTAATATTTTTGCTACCCACTTGCCCCTTGACCTAACACAATCAATTTGTGAGAGAACATCCTCTACAACAAGGTATGGAACATAGGCATATATTTTATTGTACCCCACATGTGCTCAGAAATATTAGAGTGATTTGACAATGGAATAAGCTTACTTTACAGTGACAATATATAGTGTCTCGGCATCTCTTAATGTTTTGCTCATAAATGCTATGGGTTGTTCATTGTATTCATCATTTTTTCACATGAGTATACCAGCAATTGTATCCTTCGAAGAAAAATAATATATGATAAAATGTAATCAAAACTACTAAGAACATGGGTGGAAGCAATCTTTTCCTTAATTTCTTCAAAATAATTTTCCTTGGTGCTATGCCATACATAAGGTGCGTCCTTATTTAGCAATTCATTCATTGGTTTAACGATTAGAGCGAAATTTGGTATGAATCTTCTTATAAAATTAATTTTGCCAAAGAACAACCTCAAGGCACCCTTTTCTTTTGGGACAGGTACTTTCTTAATTACTCTCGTCCTTTCACGTTTCATGTTACTTCCTTATTTAGATAAAACGTGTCCTAACAACTTACCTTAATCAAACCCAAATATAGACTTTCTTGGATTGAAGGATGTTATACTACCTACATTTCTCAAATACCTTCCTTAGATGCTTCCACTGATTTTTCCTTTCCTTAGATGCCACAGTCATGTCATCCTATTATATTTCCATTATTTTTCCTATAAGGTCTTTAAAGGAAGATTACATGGCCCCTGGAAAGGTAGAATCAACATTTAACAAACCAAATGGAACCTTTAGGTACATGTAAGTTCCCCAAGTAGTAGGAAAGGAAATTTTCAATCGATCTTCTTCCTTTACAATGACTTGGTTATATCCAGAGAAACCATCAAGGAATGACATAATTTGGGAACCAATTATTCTTTGCAAGAGATTTTCCATGCTAGGCAATGGGTAATTATCGTTCAAGCATACTTGGTTAAGATCCTGTTGTGGTAAAAACACAACCCCCCCATTATTGACTTGCTCAACTAAGATAATGGGGACCCTTTCTATAAAAAATTTGGCTAAACGTCTTTTTGGATTTTTATTTAGTTGATTGCCCTACGCTTTCGTTAATTTTTAGTTTTCTTTGGATTCTTGTTTTGATTGCTTTGTTAGAATCGATTTTTTACAAGCTTTCCATTGACGCTTGTTTCGCCTTATTTGGTCAACTGGTTTGAAAATGGCACTCATTTGAAAATCTGATTATTTAGCTAGCCTGGGTTAAAAATGCATAAAATGTACAACATCGCATTTTGTAAATGAATTTGTCCAATAACGCATTCAGTTTAAATATTAGCTCGTAGAGGGTTTTACTAACATTTTTCATTATCCAGCCAAATAATTAAGCACTGAGACTTAAGAAATTCACTCCAATTTTCTAATCAAATCTTAATCTCGAAAAAACCAAACGTTAAAGTGGCTGTAGTTTATTTTTATAATTTTTCATTTATTTTCTAAATAGCTGTAGTTTTATTTTTAGTTATAATTTAAAAAATTATGTTCCTAAAACAAACAAAAAAAATGAAAAATTTCGTTGTAAAACTAAAATTTAATTAATTAATTAATTAATATATTAAATATAATTAATTTAAATTAAATTAAAAATTTTTAAAACCAACCAAAATAATATTAATATTAATTTAATTAAATTTAATATTATTAATTTAATTAAATTAAAAATTAATAAATAATATTAATAATAAAAAATAAATAAAATACCATATCGGGTTATCGGGTCGGGAGTTTATCCGCTGAGCCTCGATATGCACACCTCCACCTTCCCGACGACCGATACCTGATGGCCTCCATACCCCCGATATGCCGATCCGAAAAGCATTAAAGGCATTACCATAAGTTTATTGCACATGGGTTAATTCGATGGTTTTATTTTAAGGAAGGGTGTGCGTTACCATATGAACCGTTAATGGTTCAATGGTTTACATGGTCATGTTTTAAAGGTTAGTGTAATATATGAGTGTAGGTTAGTGAAGTCTATGTGTTAGGTTATATATGAGTGGAGTTAATACGTGACATAGGATAATATTTTTAGTTTTAAAATATATTAGTTATGGTAATGTAATTATATTTTTAATA